>BCLG01000433.1:149904-162941 GCA_001602295.1 Zoysia matrella | reverse complement strand
ACAAGCAAAGTTTCCGACGAGTACAGGCTCGATCATAATTTTCATCTTAGCGTCTCTGTTTTCAGTTTACGCGTTACGACGAGGTGTCGCACCTCCATTAACAACATCGTCTCCAAACAAGCAGGCAATTCACAAAAGTTCCTGTCTCTTGCGACGTTGTTTCCCCCAAAACAACGTGAAGGAGAAGGATCCCTGTTACTACTTCACCTGCATCCAGGAAAGCCACAGGAGGCTGGAGGCAAACTTTCCGTGCTCCTGAACCATTTTTTCATTTGGTCAATTTGGTTCCATCTAGTGCTTTAATTTTAGAGCTGACGAGCACACGAGTTCAGTTCCGCACACGACAAAAATACAGTAACCAAACATATCATGGTTTACCTTGGATCTGCATAGAACTCCTGGTTTCTAAAATCATAGTTGAATCCAAACAGGTGCAAACAAATCCTACCACGGAGGCATAAATTAATAATAACCCAAAGGGGCACAAATCTCCATTCTGAAACTCCTACCACGGTACTGGATAGTCCAAACAACAACAGCAACAGCACAAATTACAGACTAAATTACGGTTTTATACTCCACAAGACAAGAAACCTAAATTCACAGGTAGCAGCATCCGAGAGGCCAACATGATGAGGAAGTCAATACCCGAACCAACCGCCCTTGCGTAGTGGTGGTGCATTTCGAAAAAAAAACACTGAATCACGTCTTGGAATTTCCAAAATTTGCGGAAAAGATGCGAAAATAACCCAAATCATGAGCACCACATGGCAAGGACGGTCTGAGGTGCGTTCTTGACTTCCCACTGATGAAAGCTCTAAAATTTACTGCTCCTGCAAAATTTTGCGGATAAATTGCATCAGAATTAGTCGATTTAACAGTGAGTGATCTGCAAATTGTTAATATGAGATGCTTACCCCTAATACAAGCATGAAAACCTTCCTAGAGTGGACAGAGCTACTGAGGATTTCCCTCACTGGAGACCGCCGCCTTGATGCGCTCCACGGTGCACGCGATGAGGCTGTTCACCGTTGCCACCGAACCCAGCGAGAGCTTCGCAGTGGGGACGGAGTCCACAAGTATTTGGAACGCCACCGTCAGGAGCGACCCTCCTGTCCCAGCTGCACCGTTAGCCTGCATGCTGCTGCCGGCCGGGCCATCAGGCAGGATTGCAAAGCCCGACGGCAATAGCGCTACATAGTCAGGGTCCCCGCCATTGAGCACTACGTTCATGGCCACGACATCCACCGGCGCGTAGATGACGTAGGAGCCTGAAGCGTCAGTGCAGCTCTCTTGCAGGATCAGCATGTTGCTCTGATTTGAGTTGGTGCTCTGCGACGTCATCAGGAACACGATCAGAATGCCAACGCATGCAAGCATAAGAAAGCAAATTGAACCAAGTATTCGCCTATCCTTACATTGACACGAAGAAGAGAAACGCAGTTTCCATGATCGCGGCCATTGGCGATGTGAGCCATTTCTTGAACAACGCCACCATTGGAGAGGATGTCCCACTGAGACAGAAGACAAAAGTGTTATTCAATATCTAGTGTGCGCATGAATGTATGGGTGGATGCATTCGATCATAAGCATGCATGGTGAACGAATGCTTGCCTCGCTGCGAGAGCTCTCGTCACGGAGGAAGTCGAAGACGCGCTTGGGCGGGACAGGGAGCCAGAAGGAAGTGGCGGCGTTGAGGACGATGCCCGGCGGCCTGCCAGGATCGTCGACGCTCTTCCTGGTCATGACACGGACGTCCTCAGCGCCGCTGCCGGACAGAGTGGTCCACTGGTGCGCGGCAGAAGCTGTCACACCGCCACAGAAGCTGATCACCATCCTCTCCGCCAGCTTCAGCATGCTCTTCCTCCCCTCAGTGCTTGTGATAACTGCAACAAACAATTCGCGAGCTTCTTAAATCTTCGATCAGTTGGAAGGAGCACATTTGGTTTCAGTTCAGTGTTGCGTAGGAGAATGCTCTAACCGCCGATGTCGCTGGTCGGAATGTTGCTTGCCATGACGCTGGCAAGGCGCTCGCACTGCCTGTCCAACGTCCCAACCCACCTCCTTGCACCGAAGGCAAGCCCCGAGTTCACTAGCAGCTTGTAGATGTCGTGCACCGACCTGTCGTCCACCTCGACGTGTTCCACCCAGGTGACCTGATGCATGGATAGTACAAAATCTTATGATGAACCTCTTAAAGACAGAAAACACATGGATCACTACAACATTCTGATCGAAGAACAAACTACTGATGAGAATGTGGCAACTTTAATCACATAGGAGTACCTTTGAGTAGCCATTTGGCATTTCTTGGATTAGGCAGCCTGACGGTCTGCGTCGACACTTGAGAACTGAACCGGGACGCAGGCTGTCGAGCGAGACGTCGACGACGGCCCATGTCCCATCAGAATTCTGCTTGCAGTACCTCACGAAGTAGCTCTCCCTTGTAGGCACCAGCGGCGACGGCACCTGGAACTCCACTGACATCTGCAAAGAATAGATGACTGATCAAATCATTGTAATCAGACGCTTGAGTTTCTGAAAGCTAATCTTCAGAGCACGTACCACTTGCAATGCACCATTGTAGTTCCCAGCCACGCCGGTGGACAGGACCTCCAGTGTCGCCGCTCTCGACACGATGCTTGAGAACACCGTTGCATACTGATTCTGCATATATATCAGAATTCCATTCAACAGCGCACAACAAAAGCAATGAGAATTCCCTTGCGGTTTGCGCAATCCTGTCAGTGATCAGTTTGTCACGTACCACGTCCATGAGGATCTCGACGAGGCTGGCATGGGTCATGATGACGACGGCGCTGTCACGGGACGCCTCGGACTTGAGCCCGTACTGCTTGGGGCCGAGACCCTGGGGGAACATGCGTGCGTACTCCTCCTCGTTCAGCGTCTCCGCGGAACCGTCCAGCCCCGGCGTCCAGAGCGGCTCGTCCACCTGCGCCATGCGGACCAGCTCCTCCATGGCCGTGACAGCGAGCTCCACAATCACAGGCTTGTCGGCGTCCGAGTGCAACGCGCCCCTCAGCAGCTCCCCGGCGCCGGCACCAGCGGCAACGCCCCCGAAGATGTTGGCGGCTCCGGCGCCGTACGCCGCGCCCACACCGAGGTCCAGCGGCGACGCCCCCGCGCGCGTTATGGCCAGCGGGCTGGACATCACGGGGAAGGACACCATGGGCTTGCCCACGTACTTGGCCGCGATCGCCGAGATCCTGTCGATCTCCTCGCGCAGGCGCGCGTTCTCGACGCGGAGGTGGTGCTCGTCGAAGGACATCTCGCCGAGCGCCGCCGGGCCGCCGCAGTTGGGGCACGACGCGCTGCTCAGGGCCTCCTTGTACCGCATGTTCTCGGCGCGCAGCTTCTCGTTCTCCGCGCGCAGCTGCGAGTTCTCCTGCCGCTCGTGCTGGTTCTACAATCATCCCGTAGTCACAAGTACAACGTGCATTCGATCAAGAAGAAGTCCACGAGAAATTCAAATCTACAGCTGCAAAATAATCCTATTTTCTCAACGTCCTGATTTATCGCACATTTTCCACTGCGACATGAAACATGATCAATCAAACGCAGCTGGGCGCTTGTCAGAAAGAAGAAAACATGCGCCAGGGAGGCATGCATCATGCATGGTGTGGGGTTTGACTATGGCGGACGCGGCGCTGCTGCCATGACCTGGGTCTGTCAAACATCTGGCAGCGTGCACGCAGAAGAGGACATGGGACTGTGTGGGCAAGTTTTGTCCAGTTATAGTAATAGGCCATGAATGCAGCCTGTCAGAGGCTAGGTCAGAGGCTTAAATGAAGCGGTTGCGACGCCGGTGACGAGCTCGCTCTGTTTTCTTTTCCAGCTAGCCAAAAGCTTTACTCAAATTTTTATATTTCCCACAGAAATGACGAGGAAGAAGAACAGTACAGACTGTAATATTGCTAGTGAAAACTCCGACTAAATACCTTCATTTGGGTGCGCTTGTTCTGGAACCAGAACTTGACTTGAAGCGGCTCCAGCCCGAGCTCCCGGCTCAGCTCCTTGCGCTGCTTGTCATCAGGGTGTGGGCATTCCTTGAAGAAACTGCTCATTAAAATATTGCAAGCAAAATTTAGGTTCTGCCAAAAATTGAGTAACAAAGAAAGTTCAATGTGAACACGCTAGTCCTAAGTTACGGATGCATCGTACTTCTATTCTCCGTTTGTTTCTGGAGAGCAAAAGAACAAAAACGGTTTGGGTCAACGCATACAATATTTCCAAATACGACGCGCATGAACTCAATTTGACTTAAACATAAGCTGACATCAGTTTTGAGTGACAGCTATAACTGACTACGTGGTTTATTCTGGTCTTCGTCCAGTAGGACAACATTTTATGCATTTTCACTCAATATTAAAAAACAATATAAAAACAAGAAACAATAGTATTTCAAGGTAAAGCTATATATGCAAAAGCAAGAAAATTTAAAAGGATACTATTATGAAGAATTATTACGCTTCCAGCTCCTGGATCTGGTGCTGTGTGTGGCGGTGGTAACGCTTCTTCTTGTTCGGCGGCTGGCTGGGGTCCTGTAGGTCATCCACGGAGACGCCGTCCGCGTTCTCGCTGCCGGACTTGCTCTCAAACTCGTCGCCGAGCGGGTCCGACGCCCGGCCGCGCATCATGTTGTCGCCGCTCTCCGCCGTCGTCGCCGGGATCGGCTCCAGCAGGTGCTGCTGCTGCTGCTGCTGCAGCGCCTGCTGAAACTGCTGGTTATCTAGCATGTTTGGCTGCAATTACGGAAAGGGAAATCTTCGCATCAGCTGGCGTACAGCATAACAGAATAAACCGATTAAGCGCCAAAGATTTAGCCTTTTGCATAGTACTAAATATAGAAGAAGAGAAATTACTGCGTGCAAAAAAAACATACAGTACTATTTTTATTTTTAATAAAAGAAGTCGCATGAGTAATTTGGGGGTGAAATGGAAGAGTGATTCACAAAAGCGGGAGGAGTGAAGCAAATCCCTTTTTTTCCCCATGATTTCGTCGAATCGTCGGGTACATGTAGGACTAGGCGATGTGAAAGCAAGCTTGCAAAGGGGACCGAGAGGTAGGTTCCTTGTTCCAGGACCCACACGAGTTCACGACCCGGAGAGGGGGGAGAGGCGGAAGAGCAAGCAACACCGACCTGTTGAGATTGATCTCTACTCCATGTATACACCTGTGGAAGATGAACTAGCAGGTGATTTCTTTCCCTCTCCATGGTGTTTGTGCTTCTCGCTCCTTCATCTTTCCCCTTTATATACGGGTAAGTACTCTGATGACCTAATCTATGTGTGAACAGCACCCAAGTCCTGGAGATACTCTCTCTCTCTCTCTCTCTCTCTCTCTCTCTCTCTCTCTCTCTCTCTCTCTGTGTGAAACTTTTCATCAGTTCACATGAAAAAAAAAACTGCTAATCCTTGCAGGATCAGACATGCATATATTGCACAAAAGAGCCAAGGCCCTTCAATTCTAGGAGTACCAAGACTGGACTTCGCATCCAAAGAAGAAAATTTTCCCCAACCGTAGGAGGAAGAACAAATTAAGGAAACGAAAACGCACAAGCTCTGATCTTTGCAAACAAAATAGAAATGAATTAAAAAGGCAGTGCGCTTGAACAAGATTACCTGCCCGAGAGACAGTGCCGACGAGGACCCGTACGCCCCGACGCCGTTCCGTCCGATCATCGATGGCATGTGCCTCACCGGGATCATCATTACAGGCCTAGCTAGCACTTCTCAAGCCCTAATCGTCGCCTCCTCTCCTCCTTCCGTTTCGCCAGACGCTGCGTGCATGAACCTCCACGGCCAAAAGAACAGGTGCTAGCTAATCCTATTTCCACGGGGCGATGCCTTGCCTGGAACGTAACAGCACAACCAGGAGCGGATCTAGGACAAGCTAACACCCAAGGAAATTCGCTGTGCGACTGGCAGTGAGATCTAAGAGAAGAACTACTCCTATATGGGTGTTTGCAGAAATAGAACTCTGATCTTTCACTAATGGCGTCGACCTGGCAAGTTGCAGCTCTCTACCCCGTGTGTGCAGCGGCGTGCAAGCTCAGAAGGGTAGCTAGCAGGAGGTGGCGAGAAGGAGAAGCTGAACAGCCATGGATGGATGGAGGGAGAGGCGAGGAAGGAGGCGAAGGGGAGAAGGGGAACGCGAGATCGAAGAGAGAATGAGAGGAGTAATTGCGGACGAGTGTTGGGATGGTGAAATCCGCATTTATTGAGAGGGCGTATCGGAGAGGAGAGGGAGACGGGTGCATGATTTTAGGTGCCATGTGAGTTTTTACGGATTTTGAGAATAAATTTTTTTAATAGTATCTAAATGAAAGAATTTTTAAAAAATTATAAAATTTTATAAAATCTTATGAATCTAACCATTATTTAATATTTTACATTATAATGCACATCAACATAACTAAAATGATAAAATTTCGTAATCCAAATGTCTGAGATTTTTTGAAATATTAAAATTTGAATTTAAAAATTTATATAAAATCTCTTAATTCAAACGGCACACATTTTAAAATCAGAATCCATAATTTTAAAATTCGGATTCAAACGAGGTTTTAATACTCACTTCGTTTTAAATTATAAATTATTCTGTAGCCTTTTAATTTTTTTTAAATTATAAATCGTTTTTATTTCTCAATTAATTTTTTTTAATATTTTTTTATCTCCATCTCTCTTCTCATTTTCAATTTTTTTAATTTCGGTACGTGAATCAAAACTACTTAGGACAGAGCGTGTAGTAGTAGTATTTCATTTTTTTTATTCTCTATACAGTCAGTACTATACGGAGTGTGTATATCGTTTTTATCAAAAGTGTATGGGCATTATACTGTACAGTACTAACGTGAATACATGCATGCAAAATTTATTTATTTTGGAGCATCCATGAAGGAGAAAAATAAAAACAATGACTTGTATATTATAAATTAATCCTGTATTTTACTATACCACGATGGATTGATTTATAAACATGTGTTTTCATAAAATGAGCGCCACTTTATTTGTATCTGTATTTTCAATTGCCTTCGTATTTATTCCGGCTAGTACAACAATGTTTGGCAGCGCTCGTACGTTATTGCCGTATGTTGCCGAATTTTAAAAGATAACTGACGTAATTATTGTGAAATGGAAAAGGAAGGAGCATATAATACGCCTCTTCAATTCCAGCCAAGGATAAGGACAAATGTTGAAGCCCCGCTTCAGTATTTCGTTGACTCACCGGTTGTACTAGAGCTTGCTCCCTTTGAAACAAAGGAAATTTTTTTAATTACTACATTTTTTTTCTGTGAAATCAGTTTTAATATGAACAAACTTGGACCTAGGCATGCATTTCTGTTCCATGCAATTGACTTTGGTCCTTCTCATGTTGATTATCGCAATGGAAGGAAGGGGATAAAAACTCCAAAATATGAAGGCCTCCCAGATGAGAAGATTGTGTCACGGGTGCATTATTGGTGTGCATGCAGTTAGACTGAAGTTGATTCTCACTTTTAGGTCCGGTTTGAATCTAGTTGGATTCTAAGAATTTGAATAAAAAATTCGGATAATATTCCAAACAGATGAGTTTTTAAAAGATAATAAAATTCTATAAAATTTCAAAGATTTAAATTTTACTCAAAATTTTATATCATAATACAAATTAATATACCTAAAATGATAAAATCACGTAATCTAAACAATTAAGATTTTGAATTTTAAAATTTGAATTTTAAAATTCAAAAATCCAGCTAAAATCTCATGAACTATACGGTTGAGATTTTAGAATCCCAAAATCTAGATTTTTAAATTTAAGAATTCAAAATCTAGATTTTAAGATTCAAGCAGGCCCTTAGTTGCTTCGAATTTTTGGCAGGCTTCGCTGCTGCAAATTGGGATTGTTTCACACCTCAACTAGGCAGTCTTCACTGCTGCAAATTTCCGTTTTTTGATAATTTTTTTATAATTTCTACACTGGTTTTTAAAATAATAACAATATCGATTTTACTTGTATAAAACATCCTTTTAAACACTGAGATTTTTTCTATTTCTTAATTTTTTTAATGAAATTTCTGTGTTCCAAATATGAATCATTTTCCCTACACCACTCTCTGTGGCACAGCACGGCCTGAAAAAATTAGCCAACCTTTTCTCCTCTCTACTCTCGCGTCTTGACCTACTATCAGCCTACCACTGGCCCCCACACACGAAAAAAAGCAACCAAAGCTGAGAAGACGTGCCGACCAACAGCGCATGTCAACCCAACACATCAAACCAAGTCATTTGTCTTAAAGAATTGAAGCCAAATTGATGTGCCGCCATTTAAGCAGCAGAAACCATAATTAGATCACGTAAACGTACCGAACTGGTGGCCATGCAAGGAAACCATCATCAATGTTGTCGTTCGGTTCGAGTCTGCTCTCCTAGTAATTTCTTTCTTTGCTCACTCGTCATCTCCTGGTGCATTACTTTATTCTGACAAATAATTTCTTCTTGCATTGATAAATCGATCACGCGGCTGCTTGTCGTCGTCCAAAATATGATCGTGTTTTGTTCTTGAAAACTCCAATAGAGAACAAAGTACTCTTCTGTTTTCATTTAGTTATCGTTTTAGATATAGACATAAAAATTAACAATGGTAAAAAAATAAAATATATTAAAAATTGAAGATGAAAGAAATAAAAATAAATGTATTAAAAAAATAATAAATAAAAAAAACTTATGAACGGTAGAAGGAAGAGGGACGGAGGGAGTAAGCAGCAGGCAAAGCATTTGATCCCGTACTACGCGGTGACAACCGAGCCGGCCGGTGGCCGCCGGCGAACGGATCCCGTAGATGAGGACCCCGGCCGGACGGGAGCAGCTCTCCTTTCTCCCCCAGATAGGATGGGATCCTACAGTGCACATTGAATGGCGTCTGAGCAACACCGCGTGAAGGTGGGGGCAGGCAGCAGCACTCGATCATGGACATAGCATCACCAGCCAGCCAGCAGGTCCGTCAGATGGCCGGGGCTCCGCCGGCCCGCCCCGCCCGCCCGGCATTAACTGCGTTCATGCCTCCCTCGGGTCGCCCAACGGCGCCACCGCCACGGCAGCTCCCGCCCTGCTCCACCGCAGCGATTCGTCGGTGAATCCGGTGGTGACCGTACGTCGTGGCAGCATTGGTCGTCGCGGTGGAGATCGCTCGCTCCATCAATGTTTTGCTTAAGACGAAAACCGCGAAAACAAATTGTATAGTTTTTTTTAAAAAAAATTTAATTTTTAAATTTATAAACAGTTTCATTATTTAAAAACGGTAAGCCAAGCAGTTTTTGGGATTAGCGGAATAGCTTTCTCAGTTTGTTGAATGGTTTTGTTGAAAATCACTGAGTACAAAAACCGAACGGTTTTTATAGTAAACCAGCCGATTTTCATAAATACCGATAAATTAGTAAAAAATAAGAAAAGAGATAAAAAAAGTGCTGAAAAATTCGGCATAACCTACTAATTTCTTTTAATATCAACATTCACAACATATTTCATCCACAAATATTTATCCATATCAAATCCAAAGTTTCAAACACAAAAAATCCATACATAAACTTCATGCACAGGAAATCAAAAGTTCATATATAGTTTTTAAAAGTACACTTTACTTTGAAATTTTATTTCAATCAAAATATGCATTGTCGCACTTTTTACTTGAGACGAGTTGAATTTCTCTAGTAGCTAACAACTCCGCTTTGAATTCATTCTATAATTGTCTCGTCCAAACGGTAGTTGTCTTCCATTGTAAGTATAGCATGTTATAAAACTTTAGATTTTACTATTGATAGACCCATGTGGTTTGAGGTTCTGTGTTACAATCACCGTACGGATAATTATAATAGTCATTACTTTGACTATATGATATATCACTGTCTGTTATGTGTAATAGTAGGTGCCGTAGTAATGCTGTCTCCTCCATCGTTGTCATTGGTGACTGTGAAGCACTGTAGTCTTCATCCTGTGTAGTCTGGGTGTAGTCTGTCTCACTTGCAAAATAAGTGAAGTGTAAAATAAATGAGTGAAGATTGATCGTATGATGTGAAAAAATAGTTACCTAGAAAATGATGAGTTATGATCGGTGGCTGAGTCAAAAAATATACTGACTGGTGGGTCTTGAGATATAGTTCGAGAGTTGCTATTATTTGATTTTAGATAAGGTGGGCTTCTTTTGGCATATACATTTTGCTTACTGTCATGTGGTCGATCCCGCCTGCTTGCAAAAATGAATGGATCGTCTACAGAATCTGTGTAGTCGTCGCTGTTCACGTTTTTATCTTTCTCTTTGTTTCTTGTCCTCATCTTTTTAAGTACTTTTTTGTTTCTTGCATCTTGAATTTTTCTTTTGCCTATATGATTATCACTCACATTTTGATCTACCCATTCAGATATTGTTTCAGCACGAGACAGCGTAGCAACTGTCTACCAGCGTCATTATCTGTAACAAAATGGCTCGGTAGAGGAGTGTCACTCTCGGTGCCCTCTTCGTAAATAACAGCGTTAGAATTCGATCTTTTATATTTCGTTCATTCTCGAATATGATTTAAATAATCATACAATGACAGCTACATGAGACGATCACATAGATCGGCTTCAGTTGGCTTATGTCAATAAAGCATCACGCATGCGAATTCGAAGATTGTAGTTAATATACACTAATTTATGTAATTTGTCGTAAGATAATCGATTACGCACCTTGGTGTGTATCAATGCAAATGTACTCCAGTTGCGCTCATAATCACTTGATGATGCAAATTGTAAGACTATCCGTAACGCATGCTGCAAGATTTGAGGTGTGTCACTCTAAATATGTTCCACCATTAGCCAGGAGAAGTATTATTATCAACTGTCATCCTGTTGGCCAACTCAATGGCAAATGAATCTTATTTTCTTCTAAAAATTTTCGTCTTCTGCAAGGCCTGCACACACAAGTCGGTTGGTGCTATGCGTGTAAATACCTCTTGAATATAGTTCATCTATTTCGACCCATCTCGTAGGTAGTAACTTCTCGGGTTCAAAGATCCAGCTGCACATGTAACAATAGTTAGATATCTTTGCATTATAAACGAAAGAATACAATAATTTTGTTCGTCAGTAAATATTACCTGCATTTACAAAGATATCATTCCAAATATCCACCATCCTATGTTATAAACCAGAAGCACCTTACGATGAACTAGCACTAGTACCATCACTCTCAAACTGACCACCATACGAACGCTGACGCTGTCGGAATTTTTCCTCCTCTATATATAACCTCATGGCAGTCTGTATCTTCTCACCGTCCTTCTCATTGACATTTCGCTTATCTGCAACCTGCTGCTATCTGAGAATCTGTCTAACTCAGTCCTTCCTCCGCTCGGCGATTCTATCAACCTTCCGATGAAAATAGTCCTGCACGTAGACGGGAGTACAAGGACACCCAACTATGCTGGTTTTATGATATGCTAAATGTTGCTTGAATCGTGTAGCACCACCCTCTCTCTTCACGAACTTGCAATATTTGTAACAGAACCCGGCATCCACATTCTCTCTGTTCTCCCAAACTAAATCGGGCTGATCTGCTATCTTAGAACCAACAATACCTGAAAAATGACCAACTATGTTTTAAAGTTTTTAATAAATTGACCAATATTTGAAAAAAAATACAGCCATCTCGTCTTCTCCGCTACGAAAACCTATTAGATCCGACGGCTTTGTGCGCTAATCGCTCGGCTTACCGCTCAAATCGAACGGTTAGCTGCTGGCAACGGCTTAGCGTCGAATACGCTCGGCTAGCCACTCTTTTCGCCCAGCTAACCACTGCAGCCGAACGGCTTGAGGAGCTGCAAACGCGCGCGGAGCTAGTCATGGTTACCGTTCGGCTGTTGTTCTCTCTCGATTTCCGGCTTCGATGCGACGGACGACGCAGTAAGGCGGCGAATCTGCGGGCGTAAGTCGCGGACGGAGAAAGGAAAAGGCGCTGTGGACACGTGACTTCAGATAAAATCTACTTATATATTCTCTATTTAATGTTACTCAAATTTTTTCGGTACCAAAATCAAAAAAATTTTAAAAACTGATGCACCGTAAAGTTGCATTTTTTATCTAATTTTTTTACATGTTTTTTATTTTAAAATTCACTAAATTTTTTAAAATAAAAAAAAATTAAATTCGAAAACCGGCGAACCTTGCGCTCGATCCCTCTTTGGCACCCGTCGTCGCTGTGAATCCGGTGGTGACCGTACGTCGTGGCATGCAGCATCGGTCGTCGCGGTGGAGATCGTTCGCTCGATCCCTCTTTGGCACCCGTCGACCGTCGTCCGCATCCCACAGCGTGGAGACACGCGTTGGTACGGTAGGGGCTCTGCATGCTCCATCGCCAGAGTAGATACCTACGCGTAGCTAGGTATAGCATCACCAAAGTCGTGGAGCGAACTTGCTTCCATTCTGGACGTCAACGTTGGTCACATAATACCTGCGTCTCAAAATAAGTATTAGCTTTGATTAATAATTTTAATAGATTTAGTTAACTTTAAAAACTTAATACTATTTGTATTTTTAAATTTTTCATAAGAAGTACTTTTATAATATATATTTTTTATATATTAAAAATAATTTATATTTATAAAAATTCTTAGTTAAATATAAGTTTGACTAAACTCAGATGAATAATTATTCTGAGCGTTTCAATTTAGTTGTTATTTTAGATTCAGACACGGGAATTAAAGAGAGGAGAAAATGTGAAATATGCTGAAAATGAGAAGGTAAGAGATAGAGATAGATATGTATTCCTCTATACTCACAATTGATATCGTTTTGAATAATGATACGGTCTTCAAATTATAACTTTGACTTTGATTTTTTTTAAAAATATTTATCAAAAAGTGATATATATATATATATATATATATATATATATATATATATATATTTATGAAAGTATTTTTTAAGACAAATCTATTCATACGACTTTTATATTTCTAGATATAACAACTTAAAAGTTATTTGTAATTTATATTCTCAAT
>BCLG01000433.1:102564-149894 GCA_001602295.1 Zoysia matrella | reverse complement strand
ATGAAAGTATTTTTTAAGACAAATCTATTCATACGACTTTTATATTTCTAGATATAACAACTTAAAAGTTATTTGTAATTTATATTCTCAATTTTTTATTAAAGCAAAACTCAAAATGACTTAAATTATAATTATGAAGGAAGTGCATTAGAAAGCGAGAATGACAATTAAATTAAATTGAAAAAACTTGAAGATGCTAAAATGACAAGTAATTTGTGACGGAGAAAGTATCCAAAAAAAACATTGGTCACACAAATAGACAATCTTCTAAAATACTCCGTCCGTCTCAAATTATAAATCATTTTGAACGCAACAACTTTTCTCAAATTATAATACTTCTCTATATCTATTTCTCTTTTACTCATTTTTAACACATCTCACTTTTTTTCCACTCTTTTTAAATCTCGTGGGCCAGCTCCAAAACAATTTATAAATTAAAACGATCGAAACGGATAGAGTAATTTATTTATAAATATATTAATGTTTTTTAACAAAAGATATGGTCGCAACAACTTCGTCTCTCCATTTAATTTCTTCCGAAGATTTGATGCGTTGAGTGAGTCTGACGATGTTCCTTTTCCCTAGTTTACGTGGATTGGGCATTGAGTCGCTTTGGAAAACAGAACTTTGATGTGTTCCAGTGCCAAGACTTACGTGGACTTCTGCTGATCCAACTGAACTCTTCAATAAGCGCGGAAAACGTCAAACCAACATATATACTTGATCAATGGCTGTTCGACGCATAAAAGTCCGGTTAACTTGGACTACACGTAGTACAAGTCGTTTTCTCATAAATGAGTGGAAGAATAGCATTACATTTGCCCAATTTAACACTCAAGTTTGTCGTCCTGCATACTGCAAGAAAAACCCCCTTCTTGAAATACTATAACGAAACAAGAGTGCACAACAGTAATTCACACCACACGCCAGGTGAAAAATGACATTTTTCTGTGAAATGTGTAGGTAACAGAATTTCAAAACGAATATGGTCAGCATATGGTTACACAATGTAAAGGCCGAAGCCAAGTGGCAAAGCAATGCACAGATTATTGCGTAACGGCATGATGTTGCAGTTGCAGTACCATCGACCCTTCCGCTCCGACGACCGTCACTTCTTGTGCTACGAAATCTTTCCCATGGAGCACGCCAAGCACGGCAAACCAGACTCGGTCGCGCAGCCGTCTGTCGCACTCGGAAACATCCATAGTCAAGAAGGCACACACCGTCTGCAGAAAGCTGCCTTCCTACAACTAATCGGGACCCCATAAACACCCTTTTGGATTTCAGATTTGTCTGCGAAGTTACCTTGAGTACACACCATCCAGAACCTCAACCCACACGAACGTGCTTCGCGAGATCTGCTCGCATCGGCTTCCCTTCTCTTCTCCGCCTCATCTCAAGGACGCTGCCACCTGCCAGCCAATTGGATCGATCGGGGCTCACTCACTGTCACTGTCACCATTGCATCAACCTTCGGGCATGAGTGCATGGACCCAAACACGCCCTCCCTGACCTAACCATCTGAACAACAAGACAAGCGCACATTTACAATGTAGGGCCTGGGACAGCTGCAGCCATAGAATTGGAGGTCCTTGTTTAGATGTTCCTTCCCTGCACAACAAAATGGGAAGAAGAAGAAATGAGTGTTGATCATTCCAATTCCCAGTCATTTATGAGGGGGTCAACTACTAGCTCCTCAACTAATAAGATGGTTTGGTGCTTTTAGAGTACATCGCTGTGTTCGAGTAATCAGGCTCAGTTTTAAGCATTACAGGCTGTACGGGGAAGATGATGGCACCTTTGAGCTTCCACAGAGGGAAGTATGATTTTTTACTGAATAGAATAGCTCAGTGATTAGTGCTTACTTGTCGGTATATGCGTTGAGAAGGAGCATTGCTCTGAATTTTTGGGTCTTTATTTCCTTTTCCTCTTGTTCAGTGCAGCAGGCTGTCTCCTAAAGCCCCTCTCCACCCCGCTTCCCTGCCTTCTCTTGTGGTAGTATTGAAGTTCCCTGGAGAAGCAGTAGTAATAGGAGTATGTTTAACAGAGAAAATCAGAAATTAACTGGTGTGCGAGGTACTTACTCATTATGATGTACTAGTACCTGATTGCGGAAAGTATAATTTACAGACCATTTAGTTGATAAACCATTCTTTACCGTCATCTGTGCTAATCAAAATAAGTATATGGATATACTCCCAACTTCATATTCACTTGCCCAACCATGCAAAGGCATCTGTCATTATCATGCAACATTTATTGAATATACAGTAGAAATATGCACACAGTCTCTACCTAGTCATTTGTATATCTAGTCCACTTCCTGACATAATTACCCCTCTTGGCTAATTTGATTGTGCCAGTGTCATATCTTTCAGGAACTAGAATCGAGTCAGAATGGGACCACTTATTGGCTTGCCACAGGCTGTGTTGATGACCACAGCTCACGGAAACTGTTACAATATACTCAATTTTTTTCTTGTCGTTAGGACATGGTGTTTAGTTCAAATTAGTACTAAATATTGTCCTAACAACTCAATGGTATATTCTTATGATTCAAATGCATATTTGTCGTTGGTGTCTAGGTATATGTATAGCATACTGAACAAAAAAGATACTCCACCCTATAACCCAACCATTCAACTTTCGGCAACGGATTCTGGTATCTATGAAACCCATAAATCAACACATTTGTATCAACAATCATCGGCAACAGTCTACTGCTGTACTGCAACGAATATCAACAAATGTCTACTCTACTTGCTCTAGAGTCCAGAGGTCTCTGCCATATTAAGCAACCTCATCACCTTCAATTGGCTGGCACCTACCACTATTTACTTTGTTTCTCAAATCTTTTCTTTACTGAATGAAAACCTACATAGCTGATACAGCGATTTCTAATGAAAATCAAAATTTCCAGGAGCAATTGCTGTGTGTGGTAGGCTTGGTATGCCTATCATATTGAAAGAGAAACTTCTAGGTAACCCTACATTAAACTAGAATTACGATGAAATCTATAATTCATGATCAACTAACTTACTCTAGTGGATAAAAATATTTCCCATCAAGAATCCAAGTATTCAATGATTAATGAGAACAATAAATTCAAAAAGTGAAACTAAACTTTTTTTCTCCACCCTATCAAGACACCTCATCATCTTCCTTTCCATATAGTTAGCCCATGGATGTAATGCATGACAAGTAGCTCCTAATCATCAGGTACACATCCTTATTTCCTTGGTTGAAAATGGGCTAGAACATAAGATGTGGCTGAATTCCTCACCTGCATCACTTTCGTGGGACCCACAACTAGAAATTTTCATCCTACTTTCAGCTTGACAATTCTCTTGTGTTTAGATTTCTAGCTATAAGTCAACATCAAAATTAATACACAATATAGGAATGGTTTGTGGTACACATTGCAGAAACAATCGTTGGACTTTCACTAAACGCCATCTAGCGTTCAAACACCTTTTTGGATGTCAGATAAGATTAAATAACACCAGTGCCTCCTAAATTATCTAAACTTAGAACCCGTGTCATTAATCTCATGTCACCATTGATTTTAGTTCTCGTTGAAGTCGAATGTCAATTATAGTTTCTTCTGTAAATGCTGTACCCAAAAAGAGTGGCATTGGCATGGTTCCTGCAGTTATTGTACATGCTCTAGAAAGAAGATACTGGCAGTGACACATTATGACTCATGCCCCGTGTCTCCCTCCTAGACTTATGGGGGATCAAGCACTTTACTACACCTTTTGACATTGGTATGCATGTTAATAGATCCATCTCTATGTTCACCCATTATTTGTTCCTTCAAGAAAGGCATAGGATTCCAGGCATGTGATTAAATGTTTGATGTATCAGTCAAAGACAGCAAGTCTTTAAGACAGTCCTAACAAAAGGCATGCACGGTGAACAAAATCAATAGACAACAATAAGGGCTGGGCCCCATGATTGTTTTTTTAAGCACAATCAGTATGTTTCCCATTTTTAGGTCATCCTTTAAAGCTACAACTACATGATACTTGAATGCCAGCACACACATGTTCTAATACCATAATAAATATAATCTAGGCATCATTGTCATATTCCTTCTACCTCATTGTTGAATTAAACAACCACAAGATTCCAAATACCTTTTCAACTCTCCAACCGAAAGCTAAGTTGTCAATTAATCCAAATGTTTATTTTCGTAATGGCTGTTCATTTGTAGTGGCATCACGCCTATACTTTTCCCTATTGCTTGTGCTGACTAAATATAGCCTATAGTTGTTGGGCTACAAACTGTCTGATACCAAGCTTTAATCTACTTAATTTTCATTTCCTCTTCTAAAATTGGTAGAACTTGTGCTGTCCTTTCCCAAAAAAAAAAAATCAAAATGTTTATAAGTACCAGCAATGGCCTGCCAAACACTTCTACGCTCATAGTCTCCCCTAATTGCAGGAGGCAAAGGTGCTCATAGCGTAATGGTAAAGTCCACTGGCTGGGGAGGGTGCCCACCTAGGTGCGATCCCTGGCGCCACGCCTGACCACCACAGGGGCCTCATTTGTGGTATTTCTCTCTCTTCTAAAAAAAATTGCAAGCAGGTGCAGTTATGCAAATATCTAGCTTATACGCAATATGAAATCACAACCAATCAGTATTTGAGTTACAGAAGTAAGGTTGGAAAGGAGAACCAATATTCAGTGCTAACCTGCTAAATAAAACTTGTTGGTTCTCCTTTATGGTTCTGCAAAGAACCTGCTGAGTTACATGAATATTCACATTGAGTTATCTTTCTTTTTAAGTCAGTGCTAAAAAGAACCTGCTGAGTCTCATGAACCTGCTAAATACATTGAGTTACATGAATATGCAAATAACTCAGTCCTGAATATTCACAGGACTGAATATTGGTTGGAAAGGAGAACCAATATTCAGTGCTAACAAGGACTTGTTGATTCATGTCCTGCGAAGAAGAGTAACAGAAGATAAAAGTTAACCTCCTAGATATAAGCGGATGCATTACAAGTAATGGGGAAAATATGTCAATGATCTAAAAGAGTTAGTTAACAAAGATTGCAATTTCAAGAAACAGAAAGGATATCCCCTTCTGAGGCACTTCTTTTTTCTTATTAGTACAACTGATTCTAGTCTTCTAATGTTGGCTGATTATAAGCATCCTATCCTGAACTTCATCATACTCTATGTTTTTCCACTTCCAAGATCCTTTAATTATTTTAACAGTAAGAAAATGCCTATAAAATTCCAAGTTAAAATAGTAATAAAAAAAAGATAGTTTCTACTCTAATTAGTTTTTCTATCTTAATACTGATACGATATGTTTAAATGAAGAAAGCTAAAAATGAAATAAAATGATATTTTTAATGAGTCAGCACAAGAGTGCCTCTTTTGAAAGAAAGGGGAAAAAAATACAGATGCCCACAATGAATTACATCCACAGAAAAGACCATTTTCGTTTTGAATGTAGGTGATTCAACCAAATTCTCCAGGATCTGGGAAAGACTTGATCATTTGCAATACAAAAGATTAGATTCAACTCAGATCAATTGTACCAAGGTTCGACACTAGAAACCTCTACTGGGCCTAGAGAGGAGGTGACAACCAAACAAAATACTTACAGCAAAGAACAGCATGCATTTATGTAGTATTGATGGCTCAGTGCTGTCCTGCGAAGTGGATTAATACCTTGTCTTGAATAGTGCGCTATCTACCTCCAGAATGAGCTCCAATGGTCCCTAGTTTTCTGCTGCATTCACTGCCTTCTTGTTACAGCCTGCATCAGTATTGTACGAGAGTTTAACACAGAACAGCCTAGTATACCGAATGCATACGTCAGATGACTCCAGTAACAATCAGGACAGCCAGTCCTTGATCATATACACAAGCAAACAATTTCAGATGGGTACCAAAGAAATTCATCAGCTACATTTACTCTTTGTAAGATTTCCTTGTTCTTTACATTCTTATAGAAACTGAAATACTCAAATTATGGCTTGGAAAGAAAAATATAACTATTAAGGAAACTATAAAGCCTGGAACAATTTATACATATTATTCAGGGATAATTTCGCCAGAATGATAAATAAAAGATTATATTGATTGAAGTCCAAGGCATGAGCCATTTCTACTGCTGGCCCTAGTTTGCAACAGATTACTCATTCCAACCTCTTAAAAAATGCTCTCTGCTTCTTATGTGAGCGGTTGCTCATACTATGATTCAACAAGGTAATTTAAGACAATACATACATAGAATTTTATTATTGTCTTGTTTATAATATATATTTGAAAAATATAAAGATGGAGTAGTACTTTCAGCAGAAAATTTAAACAAATTTAATGTCCTAAGCAATGTGCTAAGATTGATCTGAAACAGATTGCTAAACAATCATACATTTTATGAAACTTGCAAGGCCAAAATACTTCAGCGAGAATATGTGTGGACGCCTTTCTTGAACACAACAGATTAGAATCTGCTTCAGCAAACATGAATGGGCGGGAGTATCAAATAAGTAAACATTGTCAAAACTTGAAACAACACTATCCAGTGGTGATTGCATGCACAAGTACCTCAGTGGTTATATGGCTAATCACACGGCTATGTAGTTTATGGGCTTTTGTATTATTGTAAATTGGTTTGAAGTGTTTGTTGTAAACCACAACTCTTAGATCTTAGTAAATATTATCAAAATTTACTATGATATGTAGAAGTTGTTTTCATTCATACTACTGTATATGTGACTAACTTCCTGAGTGGTTGCATAATAGGGGATACTCAGGGTGTCCCACTAATAGTATTTTATTACTGAAACATTTATAATCCCAGTAAGTCAGAGTAGGCTTGAGATGAAACAGTAAGTCAGAGTAGGCTTGAGATGAAACCAGCAATATATGTTAAAACATAGTAAATGGAATCATAATCAAACGTAATAGGAAATATAATTGTAAATTTCAGGCTAAATTCAATGGCTGGGGCAGGAATATACCTTAAACTGATGGATAAAAGTATGCGACAGCAATCATTCCTAAGTCAGGCATCAGTTACCTGATTCTGCATGAAATCTGATCAACTCCCCACTTCAGCCTCAGGATAAGCAACTAACCTGCTGGAAACTAAATAAGCTACAAAATATTGCAGCAGCAAGTGCAAGAATGGAGAGCATCAAAGCTATGATTACAAAGAAGAGCAGCACAGCATATATTGACGTGTTGCATATATTGTCGTATTTCTGAAGAAAGTATCACAAATTTTCAGCATCAGAAATTGCTCCAACACCACTATGACAGGCAGCTGCGGAAAATTAATTGAAAGATACATCTAGCTCATCAGTGCACAAGATCAACCAACGTCTTCCTCCGGGGAAACCTCTGCGGAAGCCGAAGGGACATAGCATCCTCAATCTCGATGGGCAAATGCGTGGCAACGATGACCATCCCACCCTTCTTCCGGTGCTCCGCGATGATGTACTCGAGCAGCTTGGTCCCCTCGGCGTCCAGCGCGACGGACGGCTCGTCTAGCAGCCAGATCGGGCGGTCAATGGCGAGCAGCCTGGCGAGCTGCAGCCTCTTCCTCTGCCCCATGGAGAGCATCCTGGCCTTCTCGTTCATGAGCCTGCCGAGCCCCATGAGCTCGACGGCGGGGGGCGAGCGCGCGCCGTCCTTCCCCTCGAGGAGCTCGAACCACTGCACGTTCTCGAGCACGGTGAGCTTCTCCTTGACGGCGTCCTTGAGCGACATCCAGTTGAGCTGCAGCTTGTACTGCTGGAACACGCCCGGCGAGGTGATGTCGTGGCCGTTCCAGAGGACATCCCCCGCCGAGGGCCGGGAGAAGCCGGCGAGCATGCGCAGGAGCGTGGTCTTCCCCGAGCCGTTGGCGCCCGTGAGCACCAGCGCGGTGCCGTCGTGCACGCTCAGGTTGATGTCCCGGAGCACCGTCTGCGCGTTCCGCATGCAGGAGACGTTGTTCAGGAGGAGCCGCGGCGACGGCGGCCGAAACGGCGGCATCGCTGCTCTCTCTCGCGCGCTCGGTCGCTCGCGGGCGGCTGGTTGGGGGCGAGCGGGTGGGGTCGTGGGGACGCGATCGTGCGCGCCGGCGCCGCGGCGGAGACGGCGGCGGAGAGAGGCCGAGGCGAGTGAAGGAAGGAGAGGTGGCTCGTGGGTTGGACCGTGCGGCTGCGCTAGTTCGGGCCACGAGGGAGTGGGAGAGTGGTTGGGCTTGGGTTGATATGGGATCCGATGGGCCGGCGACGCGCAGGAGATGATTGGGCCGTTTCTGGGTTGCCGCGAACGAATGCACAATTCTCTCTCGCGCTCTTAAAATACAGAATCTGCACGATTTCATTCTGAATAAATTGGAACAATGGTATCCCCCGCCCCCTTTGTTTCGTAAAAAAAACTTTTATAAAGATTTTAAAATGTATTTTGGGTTTATAAACTTATTTTTTATGGTACTCCTCAGATTCTGTGTCCCAAGTTGGTATGGAACCATTATCCGCGCGAACCACATGCCCTTAAAATCGTAGTACGTCGTCGATTTCCTACCAATTGTTTGAGACTGAGCGCGCAGATGATCTCTCTATAATCCTGCGGTGATTCGGTCGTCGGCCGTTGCAAGTAATCACAGAAAAAAAAACACTCGTCACAGCAGCCTGCCGATCTGTCCAGGCATGCGGCGACGTGGACGAGGAGGAGACTGGAGACGGCCTACCTGGCACTCAGATTGAACCAGCAGACAGCATACATTGCCACCTAAGCAAAATGACGACCTTCAACTGGATATTCTCGATCAACTATACCTCATCTGAAAGCTTCATCTTGACAGGTATGAGCGTGCGCGAACTGCTAGCAAGAACACGCAGGCAATCGTTTACCCGTTTCAGATCATCGGCGTGCAGATTCGCAACGCGATCCCCAGGATCGGATTAGGTAGCGGACGTGAGCTGTCTGCGTGTTGCTCGGGTCGCAGTTCCGACCATACCAGCATGATCACCAGATATTCAGATCGACAGACCGTTCCTTGATGTGGATGCAACTCGAGGAGCAACGGCGTCTTCAACGGGGGCGACGACGGCGTGCGCGCGAACCTCCGAGCGATCGCCCTGATTCGCCCACGACATTGATCTGTGGAGTGAGCCACCGCGACAGCTCGAGGAAGCATGAGAGTGAGATGTGTCCGGGTGTATCTAGGGGTGATAAAAAATACTCGATCCGCGGTTTTTTTTTTTCACAAATTCATTCAATTTTTATTAAATTTTAGTTAAAAAATAAATAAAAATCGAGTCTTGATCTTAATTCGATCTGACTTTTATTATTTTTAATTTATTTTTTTCGACCTGTTTTTCATGATAGGTGTATCCGGTCGATGTAACGAAAAATTTACAAATTTACAAAGCATATTATTTTCACCGACAGAAATCCGAAAGTCAATCTTTTTCACCCCGGAATGCCTGCCGAGTGATTCACTGTTTACACACCTGCCTGAACTTGGTTAACAGTTGGTCCTTTTTGTTTATTCAAGGGCTGAGTGTATGCTCGAAAAAGGTTCCTTGATCCCATGAACCTTCGTCCCCTGATTCGTCGCCTCTCTGCACCTTTTCGCCATTACTGATCCACGCCTCAACGAACGGGACAAAGATGGGGATCAAAGCATGTGTATCAGCAGAGAAAGTACTAACATGGAGGAAAAGGTGTAGCGTTAGTCGTTAGATGAGGTGGAGCTCTCACTGGACGCGTATAATATTGGCCCCTGCCGATATGCATTCCAACGACTCTCCTGCCCCAGCCACGAGAGACGAAGTATAATACTTCTTCCGTCCACTTTTAGTAGCATTTGAGGGTTATATAGTTTGTTTATAAATAGTAGTATTTAAAAAATGTAAAAGTAATAAATAAGAGAGTTGAATGAGTGAGAAACTTGTGATAAGTTAAAAGTAAAAGTATTGTAGTTTTTTTTTTGTGTCATCTTTATTTTACATTGGAAAGCGCAGGAATGCTGGTATTGTTGGTAGGAGTAATAGGCATCGCAGCCAGTAACCACAGAATATGTTTAACTACTACCACTGTGCGTAGAATAATTCCCGCATTTGAGATCTTTACAGTATAATATGCAACGGCAAGATTCTTAGAGAGGGATTTTTGAACTGCATGATACTGACAAGACAGCTCAGACGGTGTACTTAAATGACTAGTCGTAATTGTTCCTTCCCCGGAGCTAGATCCATTTATACCGGAAGCTGTAGCCAGCAGCCTTCACTTCCTCCAAGCTTCAAAGCAGAACATACAAAGCTGCTGCTGCTGCTGCTGCTTCTTCTGCCAGTGCAATATCTGCATCGGTCACAAATAGACATGGAGAACAACAAACCGCCCTCCTCATGCATCAGCCCAGCAGCAACATCCGTGTCAGCCGGCGAGAGCAGCTGGGCGATGGACATTGCCGACTTCCTAGCGGCACCGCACGGCAGCGAGGACATGGATCAAGAAGCAGCCTCCGACAGCAGCATCTCCTCTGGCTTTTCTTCCTCCTTTGATTCACTTGGTGACGACGATGCCTCTTTCATTACATCGGAGCTGATGTCTGACGATGAAGAGAACGACGGGTCTTTGCAGGATACTGCCTGTTCTTCTGCAGCTGGCTCAAAGGTTAGAGAAACAAGGATTATCCAGTACTTTTAGCTCGCCGGCGATGTTACATAGCTATTTTTCTAACAAAATCATGGTGTATTGTTGTTGCCCCAGATAACTAGTAGCATGGAAAATGTAGATATGAAGTCAAAGGCACCTAGCATAGATGAGAAAGAGTTCCAGATGCCCCAGCTGGTATGTTTACGAAAGTCTCCATCTCTTCGTTAATGCATATGACGAACCAGTCCCCTTTGTTTTACTTGCATTAGTTTGCTCTTGGAACTTTGCAGGCCAAGTACTCTGTTGACCTGGGTTTGCGACAGCAGGTGGCCAATGGACATCAAGAAGTGATCAACAGTTGTAATAACAATGATAAGGCAATATATGAGTGTAATGAGTTAAGGAAGAAAGGGCTTTGCTTGGTCCCTATCTCCATGTTGATAGATTATCTAGGATGATTACCTTCCATGTACCACCAGTTCTCAGTTTGATTGTATACAATTGTCCTTCATATATCGTGGTCTTCTGTCAGCAGAGAACCTAATTCCATCAAGTTGCGAGTGTCTGATCAACTACTGGAGAAACATAAAAAAAAATTTGTGGTATTCAGAGCATCATATGATGTGTAACGTAATATATTAAATTTCAAATTTGAGGAACTCAAGGTGAAATCCTGAACTGCTTCCAATCTGAAAATATAAGTGCGCATAGCTCATTTTAGTGAAACAAATGTCAAACTTTTATGCTATATCCACTCATCTTACTGGAATTCAAGTGACTACCCAGCAATTAGTAGGACATAGCAGCGTAGTGCTAGGGTGTGAGGTGAAAATTGTCATCTTAACAATATTATGAGATGGTTCAGTAATTTGCAGTCCCTTTTGTCACTCACATGGTTACGGGATTCCCTTACGTTGGTGCAAACGTCAGTTTACACGGTCACCAACTAGAAGCAACAGCTGCTATATTGACCTCAAGACAAAGGAAGTCCACATTTCTTTAACGAGTGGCTACTAGTATAAAAAAAAACCTGCTTGATGAATCAGATTTAAGGGCACCTCTGACTTCCAAAAATACCAAGTCTTTGCAGACCAAACCGAGTAAATTTATCTTCATGGAATAGGCTCAGTTCAATAATTTACATACCGGCTGCAGAGGTTACGACTAGCAACATAGTGCTCTGGCAAAATAAGAAATTTGCATGTGCCATTACAAGAAGGCAGGTAGCATCAGGTGGACCTTGAATGATGGACAGTGTAAGAATATTTTATGAAATTTTTCTAAATAGTACAAAGGATTCGCATATTTGAGGACAGAATGTACTGCGCATGTTTCTCGTCTGTCCCAAAAAAGAAAAGGGCATCCTTTCAGATTGTATTGTGTATGTAAGCTCAGAAAAACCCCACTGTTTTTGAGAATTTACTGACTATTTAACATGATCCCTTCTTTTGAGACATCAGCTGTCAATACCATTCCCATATAAAATATGGAAACAAATTGTTTTCCTATTTTTTTGTTTCAAACCAAAATAAAAAAAAAGACTCAATTACTATTAAGGATTGAAAAGATGAATATAGGAACTGCACAGCATGGCACACTTCCATTCATTCGCGATCTGTCTGAGCACCTCGAGATGCCCATACTAAGTATCTGGATGGAAAAGGACAGGCGAAAGTTATTTTATCTTGCAAGTTGCGGCTATTTCCATTCCATCACAAATCTCTAGTGTTAGTAATTTTTTTTTTTTTTTTGCTGAAAAACTTTGGATAAGTCTTAATTAAACAAGCCTACTCATGTCTGACTTCTATACTAACTATTCATCTATCCCATCGAACTTTTTAATGACAACTAGCAAATGTAACTGTAAGGATTGAAGTTGTTGGGATGTTCTTCAGAATACAGTTAGAATGTCCATGACAATACAGGTTGGGAACTCCATAAAAAGATGCCAACAATCTGAATCATATGGCTCTTGTGGAGACATCAATGATGAAAATTTACTATCATCTAAGAAAGAGAAAAAAGAGGTGAAAATGCTAAGACTCAAAAAAGTAATGTAGCTTTAGCTGAGAACTTATTCAATGCAATAACGCATATGTAAATTGGAAATTGCCTCAGTGGCTAATAGTAGGATGTAGGGCTTTTCAGCCGAATAATAGGCCAATACTAGTTCGACCCTGAGAACAGTCAAGACTGGGCATCTACCTGCAGATGGTTGAGGTGTCGAGCTGAAATGACAATGTTAATCCAACTCTCCATTCAATTAAGAAAAGGACACCTAAATGCACTCAACCTGCTGGAGGTTAGTTACAACTGATCATTGCAAAAATGTTCTTAGGAAAAAAGAAAGTAAAAATGGAGAAAATGCTAAGAATCAGGATTGTATGTTCCATTTAGCTGAGAAATGTACACAATACCTAGTAGCAGGGTCCAGAAATTTTGGCACAGGATTGTTCTGTCTGAGAAGAATATGTAGTTCAGTGTCAGATACTTAGCTGGCTCTGCAGTGGTTGGATTGGTGTATAACATGTCAGCAGATGCGAGTACAATTAATGGGAATTTGACCCCAACAGATGCCCAGAATAGGGCATCTAACTGCACAGTAGGGTCGACAATGTCAATCAGAAATGCTCATGTTGACTTCTACTCCACAGCTACGCTAATCTAACGTTCAGTGAAACAAAGGGACACCTATATTCTTGTGCTCTTAGTTAAGTTTGCAGGAGACCAAAATTCTATTCCATAGGAAAACTATGATATGCCACAGAACAAACGAGAACGGAGACAGGTTCAGCTAATGCAGGCTCGCCGTTGCCAAACCAAAGGCATCGGAATCGGGAACAGGTCGGCTGGCTGCAAAAAATGACAAAGAACTACTTTAGCGGTTGGACCAGAAAAATCATGCGCATAAACAAAAGAAATTCCACCAGCGGATGGAACCTTTTGCCTTTCTTGAATCTCGATTCCCTCGCAACTTGCTCGAACGTCGTTGTACTGTAGCGGGGAAGGCGGCAGGGCAGCGCACATTGGCAAGAGGATGGAGTCGGCGCTGATGCGGCGCGCTGGCACATGAGTATCCTACTTCCGCAGCTTCCGTTGGATTGCTATGGAACAACGGTTATCCAAATGCAACATGTTAATTTTCTACGGGAACGTCTTGGTCCCCGGGGGCTAACTTGCTCGTCGATTTACTGCATCAATAAGAAGATGTACGGTGTACCAGAAATTTTGATTGTCTTCTGAAGACTACGATACAAGCGGAAAAGGATGATTTTTTTTTTCGAGAACAAGCAGAAAAAGAGGATGGAATTGCTAGTTCATCGAGTGGAACCCACTTACTCAGGAGAAATCTCCGGCGAAGGGGTGGAGGACTGTCGATGCAAGCAAACCCTGTGGCCGCCGTCGGTGGGGCGGCTGCGTTTGTCCGCGGTTCCACGAGAGGTAGCAGAAGAGGCTCGCGTTGGTCAGTCAGGGATTGGGCCGCGTCGGAAAATGTCCAAGGTGAGAATACGATGTTGGGCTTTGGCCCGTTGGGAAGACGTCTGAATCCGAGCGAGGCTGAAGAAGGCCGGCGTGGGTGGGCCTGCTAACGGGCTGCAATTCAACCCTAAGTCCACCCAACCCAAAACAAATCACCATTCTGTAATTTCCAACCCAACCCACGCGCGTGAGCTGATGATTGACAGTTTGACACTGCCTGCAAATCAAGTGCCGACGACCTTGGGCGGCAGCGTCTGCTCGACATTCCATGGACCTCGACGACGCCGTCGCCGATGCACGCAGTTCTCGAATTCGTCGGCGACAAGAAATCAAAACAGTACCCATAATGCATGTATGTTTTGCATGTATCTGCCCTGCATTCGAACTGTTAGTCCAGAGAAATTTGTTCAAAGTCTGCATAATTGATACGAAAACAGAGCACGAGATACTAACATGACTGAGTTGACAATGGCGACCCATCACACGACACACAAATCAGGACTCAAACTATTAGACGAAAAACGCATGCATCCGACGAAGACCTAAACACGATTCGAAATATATAGTAGCAGACAAGATGAGACCGATCGATGGTACTCGCGCGGGCGGCGACTAGAACCCGTGGATCTTGACGTTCTGCTTCCTGGCCATACCGGCCTTGACGAGGAACGTGGCGACGCTCCTGCGGTGGTCGCCCTGCAGCTGGACGACCTTGCCGAGGTCCTCGTCCTCGACGACGATGCCGCTGCAGCAGAGCTCGCGCTTGAGGTCGCGCAGGATCCTGGCGTAGTTGAACGCCACGCTGATCCCCTGCACCGTGGTCAGCGTCTTGCGGCCGTTGCGCTGCTGCACGCGGAGGTGCACCACGTCCCTGGGCGCCGCCGCGTCGTCGGCGAACGGGTCGAACGGGGACGGCAGATCGCTGAAGTCCACCGCCGCGGGACCGGACACGAACTGTTCCTCGCCGTCAGGGTCTTCCTGATCAGCCGGTGGCCGGCGGGAGAGCAGGTACTTGTCCTTGGACGGAGCGCGGCCCTTGACCTTGGTCGTGCTCTTGTTACTACCCTTCTTCGCCGCCGCGGACTTGGACGGTGCGACGGCTAAGGCCGCCTCCTCGTCGTCGTTGACGTCGAAGGACTGCAGCCCCCACCCCGCCAACGGCTTCAGCGGCGGCGGCGACACCTTTGCGGCATCTTCGAACTCAGGCGGCGCCAACTTGGACGACGACGGTGACGACACGGCGGCGGCTTTGCGGGTTCCGGGGATTCGAGCGCTAGAGATCGCTGGAATCTTTGCGTTCGTGTTCGTTGATTGCATTAGGGTTGCAGTAGGAGGCCGCGGTGAGAATTTATAGGCGCCGCCAGTCTTCGGAGGGGGGTTCATCACGGCCGTCCGTTGCTGCCTAATGCCCTCCTGGTTCGCATCTGATCCCGGAGAACAAACTTGGCGGCCACGGTTTCTCGATTCGACGTCGGTAACTTTGCATGCGTTTAGTGTTTAAAAAAAAGGAAAAAAAACTGCATGCGTTTCTGGTCTGACTATGGTTACGGAGAGCCAAATGGAGTAGATGTAGATGGAAATCATACCAAGGACGCAACAAAAAGAGGCAAGTAATTCGTGCAAAGGGAGATTTCATTTTTTAAACTCAGCCCACATGTCATGCATCCGACCGATTCTCTATGTCACTCAGAGTCTTAAACCATCAAAACCTTCACGATTGGAATTCTAAATCATCAATTATAAAAGTATATATATGTATATAACATTACAAAATCAAGATATAATAGTTGTGACATGACAGCAGTGAAGCCTGCATCCATACAATACCGAAATGTGGCAAATCCTCCACTGAAACGCTGTTAGAACTTGGTACAATGCATCTGTGTGGCTTGCTTGTAACAAAATGGATCGCGTAAGGCACAAAAGAGAGAAGCAGAAGAGAAAACTGAAGGTACAACAGTGTGGTGACATGAGCAACTAACTATTGATGTAGTATCCTCTTGACAAAATGAAGATAAAATGAAAAAATGACAACAGTATTGTTACAGTATCCAAGCAGAGTAGAAGGAAAGCATACAGGAGGCTAGACCTAAACCCTTCCCTTCTTTCTTGGTCATGTGGTAGGATCCTTGATCAATGAAGGGCAATGCAATAATCTGTTCTCAACATTTGTACAATGCAGAAATAATTTGCTCTTGTCATCTGAGGATTTTTCAGATCAACAGAAGAAAACAGTTGTTTTATTTCTGATCTTTCTGATGACTCAATCTACCAAAACCAAATGAGGATATGCTATGTTGGTAATTGCTACTAATTCACAAAATGATGGCTTCTCCCAAAGCACCGATCTGTACAGAATCTGACTTCATAATTTAACATCATGAATAGATATAATGGACTAATCAACTTATTAGATCACCGTCTCACTGAATAGGCGGTGCTAAACCATGTGCTTTCATCATACAGTTGTATTTCGGGGGTACTCTGGCTCCCACTTGCATACATAGCTCAATAACAGCAGGCGCATGGCCATAATAATCCTTGCCACTGTCCACAAGAAGTGGTGGGTCATGAGGCCGCCGATGCCATATAATCTTTGGAGGAACTAGGTCATCCACTCCGGCCTTCTTCCACTTGTGCATCCCTTTCCAGCCCTCAAATTTGAACACTCCACACATCCTGGCTTTGTGCCCTGATGGTCCAATGTGCACTTCAGAGCAGTGCTCACAAACTTTGGATGGGTATACCAATAGGAGTTTCATGACACCTAATCTCATGCTTTCCCATGCATCCAGTGTTCTCTGACCAACATATCTAAGTTCATCGGGCAAGAAACGAGTAGGTTGTTGGTTGTTTCCTTCAATTTCAGAAGACAGTTGATCACCTCTATGCAGAATATTTTCAGGTATCTCAGCACCAGCCTGATGGCAGAGCTCAAGTACAGCTGGGACACGAGTGAAGTCGAACCTTTGATCATGCTTTATCTCATCCTGAAACATGTCTTTCAGGTGATAGGAATGAACAGGAACAAGGATGTCATTCGAGTTGCCTGGAACCCATTTATGTGGTTGGTCCTTTATCATACGCTTGAAACCATGGCATGTTTTCATTTGATGCGCCACGGCTCCAATATGTACTTCAGGGCAGAACCTTCAGCACAAAAACATAACTTGTTAAACAGTTTAAGAAATACAGTAAATGTTTCGAGTAGGGATGTGAAAATTGACATCAAACATGGATATGATAGAGCAGAACATCTAATAACTTGTTATCACTAGGACTCACATGCACCTATGCCATGATTCATGAAGATACACAGTATCAACACTAATATATTTATGAATGAATAGTATTTCGACTTAAGCTTCCTAAAATCTTTCTGCATCAAACAGTTCCACAAAGAAGCATTTCGATCAAAACAATAAAACTGAATTTATTATCTTTCTTGAGTTGTTAAGAAAGGAACATACAAACATCACATTTCGTGCCCTTACTTGCATGAATGTACAGGAACAGCTTTGAGCAGTGTGGATACACCCTCAATGACAACCTCCCTGGCCCTGACAACCTCCTCTGCAACTGGGATCATTCTCTTGATTGGATACTCCTTCGAGCGGCTCTTAATCCTCTTGAGAATCATTGGCCGTAGCTGCTTCCAATCAACCCTCGAAGAACAGTAGCGCCTCTGATTCATAACTGAGCCGCACAGCTCCGAGCGAATGTAGCTCCCAACTCTCCGCCCTAAAGACATCGTTGCAGCACACATGACGAACCGAAGCTGGCCCTGAGCCGTGGCCGCGCGTACGTAATCACCAGCGCAGAGCGGGGCAACACTTGATGGCGTCGTGGGCACAATTCGGCTACCCACGCCACTCGCTCCCTACTAAATCGCCAACTAAAGGGGTCGGCGCCGGAGAGCCGCCGACGAAGCCCAGCCACCGGGCCCCCCCGAGAGGTAACAACCGAGGGAGATGGCCGGAACGCGGATTCCTGGGGTAATGGAGCAGGCGGCGCTCGCCAGGAGCGCAGCGATAAGAGGGCGACGGCACGGCCGGTCAGGGAGCCGCCGTTCGGGTAGGGGCAGGGCGCCGCTGGCGGGTCAAGGAGGCGGATCGGAGAGGAGGTTAGCGTGGCGCCGCCCTTTGGGTTTGAGGTCTCCCAAGGCGCTGTCAAGGTCGCGGATCTCCAGATCTGGGGGCCACTCGGGACAGGGAGGAAGCGAACCTGGGGCGCTGGTGGGCGGCGGGGAGGAAGGGAGATGGAGGCGGCGGGGCAGAAGCGAGCTCAGGGCAGCGGGGCTCTGTTGTGCTGTGGGGAGGGGGCGGCGGATGCGTGGGCGCTGCTGCACGGCGGGAAGGGACAGGGAGGGAGGGGCGACGGCCGGCGGGCCACTGCGGCACGGCAGGGAGGCAGGCCTACATTTCAGCCCAAATCAAATCTTTTTTTTTATGAGCAAGGCCCATCAAATCTGAAATCACATGTGGACCCTGACTTCAACGCGAACCTTGTGTCGCGACTCGCGACCACGAGATGGCTTGGTCGAAGTCGAAGGCTCGAAGGCGAGGATGATGCCTTCCGATGCCTGCCTTTGGTGCCTTTTGGAGTATGATGGATGAATGCGATTCCACTCAACATGACGCAAAAGCTTCGTGCCTCCTTTGCACTGAAAGAATTTTTTTTTATTTTTACGTTTTTTTTTAAAAAAAATGCACAATTTTTACAAAAACAGCTGCGTTTTAAAAGAGCCCTCAAACTTCCGAAGGGAGAGATGCATAACAGAGCAGGTAAGAGCTTTACAGCAGGCTCGCCCTCCTGTGGCCTGGGACTGGGAGAGAGCAAACTGCGTTGTGGCTTCCTACCCCATCTCTGGCCACTCTGCAAAGACCATCCGACAGTTTCCGCGCAGTAACACGTTCCCTCAACAGCGGATCGTCGCCAGGTTCAGAAAACGCGGTAAACCGTTTTGTTTTTATGTTATGGTTTTTGATCAAACCGTTGTGGTTTGATTTCGATCGATTTTTGTTTTAAAATTTTTTAAAAAATTGAAAATTTAAAAAAATTTAGAATACCGAAAACCGCTAAAACTACTCTGCTTACCGCTAAAACCGCTCAGCTTACCGCTAAAACCAGTGAGTTTTAAATTTTAAATCTAAAATCGTAAAAACTAAGTAGCTAACCGTTAAAACACTCGGCTAACGATGAAATCGAGCGATTTACTGTACCAATTCGTTCAAATTTTAAATTTTTAATTTAAAACAGTTTTTGATCGATTTTTACGATTTTTACAGTTTTTATCAAATCGATCTCGACCGTTTAATTTTTAACGGTTTAAACGAAATGACAAACCTGATCGTCGCCCATCACCATGCCGGTCCTCTGTGCCCGTTCGTTGCCGCCTCTGCCGCCCACAGGGTGTTCGACGGGACGCCGCACTGGGGCGTCGTGCCCTGGACGGCAGGGTTGACCACTGGTGCGTAACGCAATGGAGTTGCTAATCCCCATGCGGCGCTAGTGTGGCGACAGGCTGATCCAGCTCACGTAGGGGAGAATCGTTTGTGCTCTGCTCATCCTGAGAAGAGGTACGGTGTCCACTTAGCCATTAGCGTCTTAGAAACTTATACTCCTAGTTAAAATGATATGTTACGCGTGCCGTGCTGTACTTCTAACTTTATCAGTTTTCTCCAGTCCATTTTAACTTGTGCTACACTGTTGATGGTTTGGACGTTGAGCCGCTATCAAAAACTATCACGTTTCAGTTACTCAACCAATGATTGAATGCATTTGTCATCCATGCGCTAGGGGGAGCCAGATCATTCTTAGCTTCTTGACTTGGTTTAATTTAAAAATTACCTTTATATTAAGTAATTGCGATCTAAAATGAAATAACACCTGAAATTTGTAAAATAAATACGGGAGTTTACTTGCATTTGTTCTTGAGTTAAGTTACATTTGCCCAGACCTAAAATTTCTTCAAAAAGAAGTAATATGGAAACCAGCACGATCCTTATCCTGGTTATCTCCTGTTTGTTTACTTGATGATTTGCATCATTGAGAAATTAAGGATATGGGCTTGAGACATTTTCCTCAACTCCCTTTGATTTGTGCTTCAAAAAGTTTGAAATAAATGCCTAAGCCAAATGAGAACTATTTTTGTTTGGTTAGGACCTGATAATCTGATAGACATGTACATTATTTTCTTGGTGTTCAGAAATGTAAAGGAGAATTTCTAACAAAAAAAATAGCTTCGATATTTAATATGTTAGTTCATTTAAACTAGTGAAGCAGATAAATGTTCACCTTTGTTTCCTTTCCTTATTGCATATATCAATTAATTCAACTTTCTTCTGAACAAAAGATGATGGATATAGTGATAATGTTAAGTTCTAGTACTAGAAAAATCATTAATTTAACTCCCACTATTAAGATCCAATGATTATTCATTTATTGGCAAAGATATATCTGCAAATAAAAATATGATGTTATCAGTTACAGGGCCTACAAAATGGTATTAAAAATGCGTGTCGACTGTTATCTTTATCCCTGCAAAAAAAAAAACTCTAGAAATATATGACCATTTTTCTCCCCCTTGGATACAACTTATATTTCTCTTGTTTACTATAATTTGTGTATGAATCATTAATGGTCCACCATCAAAATATGTACCTTAATTGCATTACTTGGCTGGTATCAGATTTGATAATTTATATATCAGAATCAAGGTTCCCCCGACAATATTAAAATCAACATAGAATGCAGAATCACAGCTAGGAGCTTAGAGTTCAAGTCTTTGATGTGGCACTTTTAGAAGCATGCCATGCTCTGCGTCATCTTGGATTTGTGGATTACACAAGTGCACACGCCACGAAGAATACCACCATTAAACTAATACTGTCAGTGATGCACAGTTTATGACTGTCGAACTAGCAACCCATCAATCTATGGGAATCATATGTAATCCTCTCCCTGGACATCTGATCCAAGATTTGCTTGTATTTTGCCAGCCAAAATGATCCTGAAATGCTTATCTCCATCCACATGACACAGTCCTAGCCTCCGAGGCCACCTGCTGGGCATCTAAGAAAAGAGTCCAGCTACAAGGGCATCTATGCACCTAGATCCAGTATTCTAATGAGCAAAATGGCTGGCTTACTAGTATCATTTATGTGCAATCTAAGCAACTGAACTATAAAGCAGACTTCAAGTTCGAGCTCACCTCAAATATCATCCCGAAAGCTGACTCTTCTCTCTGTAGACAGTACTCAGCAGTTCTACATCACTCATGGACAGCATGGTTTTCATACTCCTGTTCATGTTTGCCTTTCCTTTCTTTCTACAACCCCCATCAGTTGTATCCTACCCATCAGGTGTACAGTCCTCATTAGTGCAGTTCAATCCATCAGGGCTGAGGGTTGGATTTTACCAGTACACATGCCCTAATGCAGAGGCTATTGTTCGTGATGAGATGACAGAGATCATCTCCCGAGTTCCGAGCCTCGCTGGTCCGCTACTTCGGTTGCATTTCCATGACTGTTTCGTGAATGTGTGTACTTGATTCTGAATTGTCTCTGCTGTGTTCAGAAGGTATGTAGCTGAACTGTCTGTGCTGCGTTGCAGGGTTGTGATGCTTCTGTTCTGCTGAATAGCACACCAGGATCACCAAGTGAGAAGGAGTCAGTACCGAACCTCTCCCTGCGAGGTTACGGCACAATCGACCGTGTAAAGGCAAAGCTGGAGGAGGCTTGCCCTGGAGTGGTGTCCTGTGCTGATATCCTGGCTCTGGTGGCAAGGGATGTCGTCGTACTGGTAAGAGCTACCAATGTTATTCTTGGTTTTTTCGGCATTATTCAAGTCAACACTGTAATGGATATTGGTCGGTTCATCTGGACAATATTTTCAACTATGACTCAGAATGAAGCTGAATTAATGTAGCTAAGCAAAATTCCTGTCGTACATGCAGACCAAAGGGCCTCATTGGGATGTTCCAACCGGGCGGAGGGATGGGAGGAGGAGATCGGTGGAGGACGAAGCTCTGAACAATCTCCCCCCACCATTCTTCGATGCCACTCGGAACCTGTACCAGTTCTTCATCCCCAAGGGTCTTGATGCAAAGGATCAGGTGGTTTTGCTAGGTATATTACTATTCTTCTTCAGGAGCAAATCTCAACGCAATATATTAATCAAATTTCAACAGGATGATTGATTCTGCTGCATTCCTCCTGGTTCTTGTGGCCTAGCCTCCTTCGAGAGTGCAGATCCCGATAAAAAAAAAATTTAGCAGTAGCATTCTCCAATAAAGGTGATCCTTTTGTATAGCGTATGCGCGCATCAAGTCAACATGAAGGGGAAGAACGAGACATGTGGTTCTTACTCTAATTATTTGGCATCTATGATGGCCCCGAAAAAAAACTATTTTACTTATCTAAACATATCTTGATTCTTTATCGTAAAGCTCTGCCACATACACATTTTTAGACTTGATAAGATCATTTAGGAAAAGAGAGATATGTTCTTGATACTAATTATTTTATTTGATCTCGAGATGCTGACAGCCTGACACAATGCCTTGTTCATCCACAACAGGGGGGCACACACTGGGAACCTCCCACTGCTCGGCCTTCTCCGACCGGCTCTACAACTTCTCCGGGACGATGATGCCGGACCCATCACTCGACAAGCGCTACCTCCCACGGCTGAAGAGCAAGTGCCGCGACCCCGACGACACGACGACGCTGGTGGAGATGGACCCGGGGAGCTTCAGGACGTTCGACGCCAGCTACTACCGGCACGTCGCTAAGGGCAGGTCGCCGTTCACGTCGGACCAGACGCTCATGGACGACCCCTTCACCAGGGCGTATGTCCAGCGCCAGGCAGCCGTGGCCGACGCCGGCGCCTACCCTGCCGAGTTCTTCGCCGACTTCGCAAATTCCATGGTGAAGATGGGGAAGATGCAGGTGCTCACGGGCGGGCAGGGTGAGGTCAGGAGGCACTGCGCCTTCGTGAACTAGGAGATGCATGCGTGTATAGCTCTGCTAATTTGTGACGGTGCCCACAGAAGGTTATGGATCGTGGTTAATTCCTTACATGTGTAGAAACGATATTGTGTTGTACGATAGAAGATTCAGAATCTGCATCATGTATTCAGTTCATTTGTATTATTGTGATGTCATCGAATAAACTTGTTTGTTGGTTCAGTGATGAAAGGATGCCGGTTTTCCATATCAGGAAGTTTTAACTTTTCCCTGGCACGTTCGATATGAACTGTAGGTGTTTTGATTTAGACGCTGTAAATTGCAAGTGTGATGCATGAAAGGAAAACTTTAGGGTTGGATATGCTCCTGCCTCTGTGCACTTGGCAGAGCAAGGTTACCATTGTGCTTAAGATATTCATGAAGTGTCCCTATCAAACGGATGAAGCATAAAGAGAACAAATCAAGCTACCTCCACATGGACACCTGCAACCGGTCAACTTTCAAAGCTTACCTCTCACTCCTCCATGGTTCACTTTCCAGCCCTTTTTTATATAATCCATCAATAATATAGTAATTGCTTTTTTTTTCAAACACTGCCACAATAAAAAAAATGTTAATGATGCTTTAAGTGACTTTCAAGGCTCCATTGCTTTTCGTCTCTCAAGTATAGCATAAGCAGCTCTCTTCCTGATACGGTGCAACTATACATGTGCCGGCTATAATGTGCTTCAACCTTTTCAGCTAGCGCCTTTCTCTGCTCCTCCAATGGCAGCTGAAGGAGCCAAGAAGAAAGAATCTAACCTACACCAAAGCATGAAGAAAACTAGGTAGCCTAGATAGCATGGCTTCCTCCCTCCCCTTTTGTTCCCTCCGCTCTCATCAAAGAATCACTATTGAGCGCCATAAAAAAGAAACGGAAACCACGGCTCAAATGGTAACCTGTGTCACGTAAACTTGCACGGCCGTGCATGCCGGTGTGCACGGCTATACGTTTACAAAACACAAATTCAAGAAAGCTTTAGAGGTGTAGTACGTACTAGCTACTCCATGGCTCCGGCGGCGGCGACGACGACCGCCACGGGCTACATCGCCGGCCGCATCCGTCCGGTCCAGGCGGAGAGGTCGCACCTGAGGCGCTGCACGAAGCTCCTGTGCTCGGTGTTCCTCTCCTTACTATTCGTCGTCGGCGTGATCGTCTTCGTCGTCTATCTGGCCGTCCGTCCTCACCGGCCGCGGTTCCACGTGACGGCGCTCTCGGCCACCGGCATCCCATCCGGCGGCCCCGTGACGCTGTCGGGGCAGCTCACCATCCGCAACCCGAACCACGACGTGGCCTTCCTCTTCGACCGGCTCTACCTGTCGGTCGTGTATCGCGACGCCGAGGTGGCGAGGGCCACGGACCTAACGGGCGGGCTGCTGTACCAGACGCCCAAGACCACGACGCCCGTGCCGTTCCAGGGCGTGGCGGTGGAGGGGGCCGACGCCGGGCAGGGCATGGCGCGCGACGCGGCGGCGGGCGGCACCGTGGCGATGACGCTGAAGGTGCGGTCCAGGATCCGGGCGCGGTTGGCGTTCTGGGGGAACCGGCACTGGCACCCGCTGCACGTCAGCTGCGACGTGGCGGTGGGGCCCAATGGCCAGCTGCTCCCGGAGTACCAACAGAAGCGGTGCAGCCTAGACTTCTTCTAGGAGACCAACAGAGGCATTGTATTGTACTGTAGATCAACAGGCAGCTTTGTACGGTGACCTACCATAGGGCGTTCGACCCGGTTTGAGCCGAAACCGGTGAGCAAAGGATTGACTTGCTTGAGAAATAGTTCTAACAAATAATACAACAGTAAAATTTCAATTAGCAAACAGCGGCAATGGTAAGAAAAGCTGGGCGCCCTCTAGAGTTCACACACGAAAGTAAAGGCATCCAGCCAGGCAGGCATCAAGACCACATAAGAGATTAATATAGCATAACATGCTGCGAAACTCTGGTTTTGGGGGATTCAATGGCTGTGGGGGCAATACATTCTGCAACTACACTCCTACAGCAAGCAAATCACATGGGCCAAAAATATGTACATCTCGATGGAGAACAAACATGTCATAACAGCTACCAGATCACCAGCAGTAGGCCTTTACCAGATTACCGTTGATCCAGTCCGCCAGAGTCAGGCAATTTCTTCCCCAAAAACAGGTTGAGTTCTTCCTTCCCTGAAAACCACAGCCAATTCCTCCTCATCCCTCACTGCAGTATGTAATGTATCCTGGGATAAGAATTTTTTTTAGTCATCATTGCATCATAATTATGTGATACCATAACTGCATCAATTCAAACATTGTAAAACTGAAAGAGAGTAGCCGCATGCAATTATCACTAAAGGCAAGAGGCAGGGCGCTTTGATTAAAACCTGTAGATCATCATCTCTGAAAAAACAAAAAGGTTCTGGAAGTAAAAAAGAATAACAGTACTGAACAAGCTAGTCTATGGAGTAAGATCGAATGAAGTGTGGGATCTTACCATTCTATCTCAACCAATCTCGAGTACAAACAAGAGCTTCGATTGTCTTGATGCTTAAGGTGCTGTGGTGCTTTGGAATTACTGGTCCACTGCTACTGAATGCTGCTTCAGATTGAATGGCAGAAGCTGGCATGGCCAAGATGTCTTGTGCAATAGTTGCAAGTGTTGGGTACTTTGTGGCATGGCACATCCACCAGTTTAAAATATCAAAATCATCCTTCCTTGGAACCAAATCATCCTCAAGGTAACTGTCAAGCTCTGAAGATATATGTCTGCTTGCTTGCTCGTTAAGATGCTGGTCCCAATCTTCCAATGAATCACTATCCCCAACATCGAAAGTTGAAATATCTGATGCACCTCCGTTCAGCTGATTAATATGATTGTAGTACTCATTGAATAGTTCCTGGAATGTTTCGCGTATGTCAGACAAGTAGCTTGCTGACTTTGTGCCGAAAGCTCGTTTCAAACGAAATTCGATGAAGCTGATTTTGAATCTTGGATCTAGAACAACAGGTACCGACAGCCACAAATATGAGTCTTGCCAATACTCACTGAATGCTTCCTGCATCTCCATAGCTAATGCTGCGATTTCTTCCAGATCATTTGATGCTTCTTCTTGCAAAATTGTCCTCACTTTCCATATCTCGTTGAAATAGATATTTGCTGTTGAGGGATTGGGACCTGAAATGATTTCAATAACACGATAGAAAGTTCTTAGAATCTTGCAAATAGACTCAGCAACTCTGATATCTTCCGGAGACGTCATTTCTTCAGAAGGAAATAACTTCTTAAAATGCAAATGAACTTCGAGCCTAAAATAAAATCTGTGCCACCACTTAGCATCTTCAGATGGACACTTCAAACTCATCTGTGAAATGACTTCCAGAAGCTGCTGCTGTGCTGACGCTGAAGATGTATGCGCAACAAAAAAGTCCATTACCATGTCACCAACAAGGCGAAGGATATTTTCTTGAACATTGGACACGATACTGTTAAGGACATCATCCACGCAAGAAATATTGTATAACTTGCCTCTGATTGGAAGGCATTTGTTCGCTATGAGCATTTCCTTCAGCTTCGAGGTATTTAAATCATTTCTAACCTCACCAACAGAAGTCAAGCTCAAAAGCTTCTGATCAAGATTCCAATCTCTAATGGCACCCCATATGACATTATATGCTCCAAGTTCAGATTCTGGGACACAGGTCCTCTTACTGTGTATCATCCTCTCCACATCAGTAGGTGAGGACCAGAACATGCCAAATTTGATTACCATTCTATGAACCTTCCAGTCTTCATCAATGAAATGTGCTGTCAGACAAAGATACTTTACTGTTGGCTCAGCTCCATCAGGAGTCCAGATGTTAGCTGACAGAGAGACACGCCGAGAGGAAAGTGCAATTTTATCCTTGTGTTTTGCCTTTTCCTTCTGAAATAAAGCATAGCAATGTTCTTCCATATCATTGCGCGAGATTGCATTAACAATAGGGTTGAGGTTCTTTACAAACATTCTCATTTCTTCATGCTCTACAATTGATAAAGGATAGCCATGCAAAGCTATCATTCTGGCTAGCTCTTGATAAGCTGTTTCTTGACCAGTCTTCCTCGTGCTTATGTCGGTGGATGTGGTCACAAATGAGGTCCTCTGTTTCTTCAGGCTTGGAACATCTGGTGATGGCAGGGGTTGATCAGCCGGCACTACTTGAATAGGCCGAAATATATGGGAGGTATCACCAGAGCTACTAGCCCTGGGGAACCTGCTGGAGTGTTCTGCAATTCGAACTTTCCCATTAGTCAAGGCAGGTGAGAGCTCGTTTTCGTCTCTGGACTTCATGTTAGGTAGACAAGATGCAGATAACATACCCTTCTGATCCTTCTGATGATTGCGGACCCTTCCAGATCGTGCTTGACAGGTTTGAAGATGCCGATTTAAATGGCTTCTTCCCCCATACTTATTTGCACTAAGGCGCTTGTGGCAATGAATGCAGTCAGCAGCCTGGAGTTTTTCGTCAACATAGACAGGTGTAAACTCCCTCCACACCTTTGACTTGAATCTGCTTGGAATTGTTGAGCTGACTGTTCTTATGTCATCAAGCGTCTCGGTGATAATCTGGTCGATCGCATTTGGCGTGCCTGGCTCATTCTTATTCAACAAAACTGTACATAGAATACAGATATGTCACATATACACCAGAGCTGAATTTTTTATGAGACAAGCAATATCTACATGGATGGATCCTAAGCAACACCACACTGATTGAAACTTTAAGAACATTAACAGACTTCACCAAGCCTTATGGAGACAAAATGCGAAAATATACCATGTTGGAAGAAGGAATCCTTCTGCCGTCGCTGTCCCGCTTCATCCTTGGCTGGGCAGATCTTCTGATGCCTCCAGAGATGGCTCGTCCCATTGGAATCCTTGCAGCTCATGCGGCAGCGGCAGTACAGGCACTCAGCAAACTGAACCTTTCCATTCATGAAAATGGGTTTGTACTCCTCCCACACCTTCGACCGCTTCTTGTGCTTGTACCTGAAAGGTGTGTGTGTGTGCACCCCCTGAATTGCCACATCCACCTTCATGCTATCACTGTTATCCTCCTCTTCCTCAAGCTCATCAGGATTCTCCACAACGCGCTGGATTTCAGGATGCTCCATAGCTGCACGCAGAAGAGGCGGATCTATCAGTAGGATAAGGTAGGGCAGCCGCCCTACCTAACCGGAGTGTTTTACCACTGCGCTGGGCGGGATGGTGGCGCGGGGCGTAGTGAGGCAGGACGGCGTGGCGCTCTGGCCGGCTAGCGACTAGGGAGAGGAAGGGAGAGGAAACAAGAGCGCGGGGCGGGGCGGGGCGGGCCGGGCGGTGTGGGGCGGCGCGGCGCTGTGGCCGGCTGGCGGCCGGGGTTGAGAAGGGAGAGGAAAAGGAGGTGTTTTTTTTTGGGTCCAAGAAGAAAAGGAATTGGCAGAGCGTGGAGCTCGACAAATTTTTCCGGGATTTGTTTTTAAAAATTGAAATGATTTTTGTGAAATTTATGTATAATTTATGTGAAACTTTAAACATGAACGATAAAATAAATATGTAGTTTAATTATATAATATTTCAGTGAAATAAGTATGTAATATGTGTCTATATTTGTTTCTATTTATGAAGATATTTGTTTTAATATTTATAAAGTTAAGAAAGATGGCTTTGCGTGAAATAAATTATAACTCTATCGAATCCTTAACTTCCGATGCTCATGCTTGCTTCCGGCAAAGATGAGGACCGCACTAATTCTCTGTACCACCTAGCCCTTGCCCATTGTTATGGTCAAGCTTGTCGATTATGTATCGTTTCATACTCGAACTTCTTTTTTTGCAGCAGGTAAGTTAGTGATAAGTTGGAGTAGTATTAATGACGCTTCATTCTAGACATTTATGTCTTTGACTCGTAGAACAATAAAATTAGTACTCTCTATATTCGTTAATATAACCATTTATAAATGTGCCATTTGTCCAAAATTATAAGCACGCAAGTAGACCCCACATAGCTATCTACCGCTGCAGCAACATTTACCCTCATCTTTTCTCTTCCATCACATCTTTCCTCCCCGTGTTTTATCTCCCACCACCCCTTTCCACTTCTCCCATCCTAGGGCCGCGCCGCGCCCTCCGTCTACCCACCCTTAGCGCGTGTGATTGCTCTACCTCCCCACTGGCAGCGCTCTCCTCTCAGCTCACATTGGCCCGCGACAGCACCGCGCTTCCACCTGGCTCATCTCGGCACTACGATCTACTCCGCCGTCGTAGCCAATGTCGACCCCATTGCCTTCTCTAAAGGGATCCGCCGCTTATGGCCATAGAGAGGAAGGGGATGTGTCACCGCTGTCAGGGAGAGGAAGGACAGCTGTCATCACCACCGGTAGGGGCAAAAGGAGGCAGTACTGCTGACAGATGGCACACGGTTGAGATACGAGACATGGCACCTGGCGGTTTCATGACAAGGAACTTCATGAAGGTATCGATCTTGCACAGGATTCAAAAGGAGAACTCGATGATGAGGTCATATTTGCAAATACCAGATGAACAAAGTTCCTCTTTCTCAAACTTAACATCTACGTGGTCAGCATATACACCATGATATGTGTCAAGTAACCAATATGAGTAAATGGAACTTGATAAATGAAGAATAATTATCATCTGTACGACTAGGTTTATTGTATCAACATAAATTACAAGAATATAACTCTTGTTTACTTGAGCCTGTGCTATAAAACACAGTAGGCTAGTGAAGGATTTCTTGATCTTTCTCATCTTTTTGTTGTGCAATGTTTAGATCAAAAGGAAGCTGGACATCTAACCTAAAACGCTAGAGGTTTTGCGCTTTCTCATCATAGTCATCACCAACATTCTGTAAAGCTACTTCTTCCTGGTTTCCTTCAGCTTGTTCTGGTGGAAAAGTATTTAGATCGATCATGGAAGAAGCAAAGGGTGGAGGATCATAGGGAGGAGATGGTGGAAAAGTGTTCAGATCGATCATGTCATAAGCAAAAGGTGGAAGACCAGAGGGGACTAGGAGGATGACCACAGTGCAGACTCAGGAGTTTATATAGGTGTATCAAATATGTGTGCAGGAGCAGTTGCAAAGTTTCATTCAGTTTTGGTTGCTTCTGCCGCCTAGCAAAGTTGACCCAAAATTGCTTTTTAATATTGTTCTGGCTGGAGTAGTAACGCAACACATTTATGAGTAATATGAGTATTAATGGAGTTGGTGAGGGTAGTCTTGACATTTGCTTTGTTGCTTGTTTCCATCCCACTACGTTTGAAGTGCTTACTTTGCTGGACGGAGGGAGTAGCATGATTTTGTTTTGTTCCTTCAAAAAATAAATAAACTGAGACAGAGCAAGTATAATATAAGAGTTTCATGTTGAAATCTTAATACAAGGAAGGAGAATTAAAGTTGTACCACGAAAAAATGATGTCATGAGCCCAAAAAAAGATCGTTGCGTGACAGACACAAACACATACAACGACTACTCATTGATTGAGTAGGTTCAGATAGAAATGGTAAAATCGCCTGTGCCGTTGCTTTTCCATTCCATTTTGAAAAGGATGACATACTTACAAGAAAACAAGGAAAGCAAGAGCAACGGTAAGTAGATGGTTGCAGATTACAACGCGGAATCTAAAAAATCTACTATATACTTACTTTGTTAAAGAATATAAGGATCTATGTGCTTTTCAATACATAATAAGTATGAAGCGAAAAAAACTATTATACCTCTACTTTTATGACACAATATATTCTCTTTCATCCAACTAATTTTACTTTTAAGGCTTTGTTCAGTAGCTGTGAAATATGATCTGTGAACTGTATTTATTCCTGGCTAGGATTTAGAGAATCCATGTGTATCATTTAACCATGTGTAAGTTTGAGTCCATATTTCATTTAATCTAATTGCTAAATTTTATATGCTCGGTTAAGGTAAGTAACAAATCCAAAGCTTCTTTAATCTTAGTTGTGTCATATTGTTCCCATCAGTTGATTTCATTTTGATATCCAGCGGGTGCGATTTTATTATATGCACAGCAGAGGTGAGAATGGGCGGTGTTGACTAGTTTTTAATCCAGGTTAATCCTAACGAATAGCCGTTTCAAGTTAAATCATATTTTAAAATGATGTTTGTTAATCTGACTCATTTCAAATCATTATGAGATTGTTCCATGCCTAACCATATGAGGCCTAAATATTTATATTGCTAGATAAGCTGAAGCTAATTCAAATATTTATATTTTTAAACGGAAGAAGCATTAGCTTCTCAAGAATTACAATTAGATCCAAAGCACAAGGACTTATGTTAAAATTGTTACAATGTGCAGGTCCATTGCCCTTCTCCGTGACAACGTCGTGTGACAAAACCAACGCGTCTCTTATTCGTCGTCGTTCCCCTGACATAAAAAAGCTCGGCCCCTCGTACAATATTCCAAATTACACTTCCCTCCTTGATCTCCCGTCGCCGGCGCGCTCGCCGCTCTAGGGTTCCTGCCGCCGCCTCGGCAGCCCTGCTCCTCCTGCCCTGCTCTCGAGAACGGCGATGGCGACGGCGTCGTCTCCGGCGGCGGCGAAGGCAGGGGCAGGCGCCGGGGGCGGGAAGGACGACGACCTCGCCGATCTGGTGCGGCGCCTCGTGGACATCCTTGCGCGCTACGCCGATCGCCTCCCTTTCGACCTCGATCGCCAGGTCGGCGCTCGGATCTATGATCTCGCTTGGTTGCTTCGTTGCTTAGGATTCGCTAGTGTCCATGTGCCCATAGGTGGCACTTTATTTGGGAAAAGATCTCGCTTGGTTGCTTCGTTGCTTAGGATTCGCTAGTGTCCATGTGCCCATAGGTGGCACTTTATTTGGGAAAAGGTCAGGATTTTATCCGTTGTCTAGGTTTGGTATTGTTCTCATCTCTGGTTAGATTGTAGGTTCTTGTCATTTATGTTGCAGCAGCTTAGATTGATGCAAAGCGGCATAACATGGTGCTCAGTTCTAGCACTTGATCGCATGCTTTATTTGACTAACAGCAGCGAAGTGCTGCTGTTTTAGCCATGTGACAACGAGAAACAGTCTCATAGGGATTTCCATGAAAACTGTAGCCATCCTAACAATATCCATGATGCAAGTTTTATGTGATCTTTCTGATTTGCTTTTTATTTTAACAAACACCATTTTGATGATTGCTATGACTATATACGACGGTTTTGCTGGAAAAAGAAGAGATTGTAATGGATTCTGTAGCTTTGCAGAAATAAAGCCATCTTTGAGACGTTTATAATCTTTGTTTCAGTACCCTGTACTTATCATTAAAGTATATGATACTCATTCTTCAGAAACTTCGCTCACTTACCACACTAGCTGCAATTGGGATCACACTTCTGTTTGCCTGGAAAATTTTGAGAGCTCCTCAAGAGCAACCTCAGAGGCCACGTAGGAGGGCTGCCACATTGATGAGCAACACAAGCAGTAGATCACAGCGAGGACCTGGTGCTTTGGCATCAACAGATGCTTGCACGTCATCAGCAGATTCAAGAGCACATGAAGCAATCAACCAGCTGTTCCACACAGCAAATGTATCGTTTATTATCATTTGATTAACACCTAAGTGATGTAGTTTTTTTAGCCAAGTCTGATAAGTTGCTCGCTTTTCCTACAGTTGACCCTTGAGCAGCTTGTAAGGCATAAGCTGAGTGAAGGAAGAAGGGTATTTTGCAAACTAGCAGTTTTCTTATTATTTTACATCAGAATTACAGAGTAATACTTCTGATGGATGCTCAATTTTAGGTCACTTGTCGATTACTTGGTGTGATTTTAGAGGAAACTACTCCAGAGGAGCTTCAGGTAGGAAGTAATGCTGCTGCTTTTTTTACTTCACCTTTGCTAATAAATTAAATGGATTGTTATGCCTTGTTGCAGAACAATGCCACAGTGAGACCTTCTGTGGTGGAGGTTCTACTGGAAATTGCAAAATTCTGCGACATATATTTGATGGAGTGTATACTCGATGATGAAAGTGGGGTAAGTCTAGAACGTGTCCTTATGTTCTTATATTATACATTAATCTACATTAATTTCAAATATTTTTTGTAAAATATTTTTGGAAGTGTATGTTGCAGCTTCTGTTTTTCTCTACTGTTTGAGTTTCATGGGGTTTTCAGCATCCTGTCATGAACTTGTACCATTCCTCAAGTACTCCAGACTTTGTATGTAAACTGTGCCCAACAAATTTGAATTGACATGATGCAGGAAAAAGTCTTAAATGCACTGAGTGAAGCTGGACTTTTTGCTGGAGGAGGCTTGATAAAGGACAAGGTTGCTAAAAATGACTTTTTGGAAATATAGATGATTCATTGGTATTGTACTATTGTATATAACCAGGATATTTTTAATGTAACTTCTAACATCATTTTGAAACCTGCAGGTTCTCTTCTGTAGTACAGAAAATGGCCGTACATCTTTTGTGCGGCAACTTGAACCCGATTGGCACATTGACACAAGTCCTGAAATTGTTCACCAGTTAGCGGTAAGCCCATAATCCATATGTTCAGTAATTTCTATATGCGATTGAAACTTTCTCAGAATAGGTTTTGATATGCTATTCTTGTATTTTGTAGAGGTTTATCAAATATCAACTGCACATTTCACCACAACTTCCAGAAAGAATAGCATCCAATGTTTTCAACTCTACGAGCTTGGAACAATATTTTGGAGGCCTGAATCAGAGATGATACAGGGTAGGACAGAGGGTGGAGTTACTTATATGCACATTAGTTTTTCTATGAACAACTGGCTGCCATACATGATGTTTTCCTAATTTCTGTACATGCAGGTCAAACCTCATCAAAGTCGTGCCGTAGTGAGAACTGAGAATATCATTGCATTTTTTTTCCTCTGTGAATGATGAACACCGTTTTTCCTGTATCTTGTGTCATGTACTATCCTTCTTGTGCGGTGCCCCATAAGCTATGGAAGGAGATAGCGTACGTGGTATAATTTATGCATCATGCAACATTGCCCATCTTCTGATGTTATGACTAGCGACGTATGTTACGCGGTGCCCCATAAGTGTCGGAAGGAGATGTTGATGTTATAACCGGTAACATTGTCAACCTGTTCCTCGCCATTTGTTCTGTCGAGACCATGAGTCCTAACTAGCATGAGGGAGTAACGATGATTTGATTGTAACATGACAAATCAGTATCCATTCAAATAAAAAAGGGTCATCACATTTTTACAATCAGGAAAAATGAGGTCTCATCTAATTCTCGTGCATAATCATCTTAATCTCTTCAGCTCTCAACATACCCAGCAAAATTTCAGGGCAAAATTGTTTGTCTACTTTAGTTGGGTTTCTCTTCTTGGCACTTTGCGCACGTACATGTGAAACCATAATCGGCAAGTGCCGCCTGCCTCTTTTCGTATGGAAGATCTTCATCAATGTAGGAGATAGTAATCTGGATTCATCGTTGTTAGCAAAGCATTTTTCTCTTGATACATGAACGAAATAATTTAACAAAAAAAGAGTACCTCATCATCCTTGCCGATAGGTTCAAGAGCAACTATCACCGCAAGACCATCCTTATCCTGCATTGGTAGTTTAACAGCAAAGAACTGGATTGTTGAGCAATTCGGTGGGAAGATGAATTACTCAACGAAAATGAACTCACCTCGTCTCTTTTAAATGCTTTAGCATTTGGACAGCATGAATGGTTCATGCAGCTCTGCAAAGGGAAGAAGGCGGTCCCTGACAGAATAAATATATTATCGACCAAACACAAAACGGCATATTTCAGCACTGGAAAAGGTGTAGTGCATACCCTCACAAGGAACCAAATAGTCTTCACCTAAAGCATCTAGGAATTGCCTTGTTACTTTCTCTGCTTCCTCCTAGGAGAGTGCAATACAGGTAAACAAACTATTGATACTTCAAATCAAAATATTATAAATCCGGGCAACAAACCTTTTCGCTATCTGGAAGATCATCAATGTATATAAAATAATCTTCAACTGGCGATGCAACAACTAAATCACTGCAACAAAGGAGATGCAATTATTGCGTGCCACTCGTTATAGAGAACATGATACCAAAAGCAGCAAAGATTTTGTCGCCATTGTAACCAAAGAAGAAAGAAGGAAAAGAAAACTCGGCATGCATGTAAATCAAGATGAACTAAAAAAAAGGATTCACTTACAGATTGTTCAGCTCAAACATACCAATTATGTGGCCATAGACATCCAGCGAAAACACTAGACATAGTCAAGGTGGTTTCAGCTTGCGTGATAAAGCAATGTTACGGAAACTTATATTAATCTGTCAAAAAAGTCTAATAACTATAGAAAGGATACATGGTGAGCACTCAGGATCAAAGATTGCATCCTTGAGAAGCTGCAGTGACTGCAAAACAGATTAGACATACTCAGCATAGCAGTTACAGTAAGTGTGATTCAATGAAGGACAGCAGATTAGGTTGACAATTATTCCAAAGTTGTCTATTTTCATCGCCAGTACAAGATTTTCAACTGATACATCAATAATAAAATCTCCAATGCAGTAGCCCAGAATATAATACCACCAGTACAATCTGGCCTATTATTTCATATACAAGGAAAAGATTTGCCAATGTAAGTACCGTAAATGCCACATCTCTTATTTGCTGCCTAAATGAATCTTCGTCTTTGGAATCAACATTCTCAGGCAAAGCAACACACTCCCACCATCTGCAAGCACAAGTTTTCCTTTTTCAAGAGTTTGTAGTGGACAAACATGATTTTAACTCACAAAGGCAACACCATAGATAAACATGATTTTAACTCACAAAGGCAACACCATAGATGTAACCCTTTAAGGGACAGGAAAGTGGTTGCGGATGCGAAGCTAGCTTTGTGGCCATTATATAGGGTAAATCCAGCATTAAAAATGGTGTCATATAGAACTTTTGTTCAGTGTACCCCCAAAAAAAAAGACAACAGTGGAGGAATAGTTGCATAGGCTCATTCCCTTTACCTCTTTTTGAATCCCATTGAGAACGGTTTCCAAGCTTCCATGAGAATTGAAAAGCTTGATTCATCTTTCTTGTTTTGAGATGCATGTTGCCTTTCGAGTTTTTTGTACCTCAGCATGGTGAAAGTGATAGCCTGAGATATAAAACAGTGTGCATGAGAATTAAAAGAAATGACTGAATTGCATCTAGGAGGAAAAATTAAACTGTATCTGATTGCGTATTCTATTTGTATTCTTGGTATTATTATTCACTGACATTATGAATGATCTCTTCATATACTAAAGAATGGACAATTGCAGGCTCAAGATTTTCTTACAGATAAACTTGTGCTTTTCACAAGTCAATGCGGTAGAAACTGGGAACCAAAGATGGACATTTGAATGTGATGTTTGGATGCACCAAGACTAAATACTTCACGCATATTTCTGTAACTTACCTTGGCAGCAACCAGGAAAATGTCATTGGTTCCTGAAATAAATAAAGTTACAATCAGATAGCAGATGAATAACTTGAATGAAAGGTGAAACCCATCATGAATCATTAGTTACTTTAGTACTCCCTCCTTCCCAAATTATAAGTCACTCTAGGCCCTTCAAGTTTTCCCAAATTATAAGTCATTCTCACTTCCCAATACACATTTTTTTCTTTCCACTCTATCTCTCCTCTTTGTTTTCAGAACATCCCACTTTTTCCACTTTTTTTAATTCCCGTGCCCAGACCCATAACGGCTTATAAAATAGGACGGAGGGAGGTATCTTTAATCAATAATTCAACTTACTACTATAATCATACTTAGTGCAATCCATCTAAAAATGTTCACTTACGATTGGCGTGCTCTACAAATTTTTGAAGGGCAGATCGCCGCAACGGCTGGGTCTCGGATCCAGTGCACAACAAGGAATGATAAAATTCCCAATCGGAATCAGCACATGATTGGCTATACAAAATTGGTTAGAAAGGAATCAGCCACACTTTCTTTCAAGATTATTACATATTATATGAAATATCAAATAAATAGCAAATTATATATTTAATAGATGCATGTTTTTTATAAGGCAATTACGTCTGAAATGGTTATGAGAGAAGAAAAATAAATATTTCTCAACTTTTTGAAGATTCCGGGCCTATATAAATATCACTAGATAATATGCTATCAAAGAGTCATGGGTTAGTAAATCCAAATTATTAGGAACACAAACCTGCAGTAGAGTTCTCCCTCACATCCACCAGGGCAAGCAACAATTGACGGCAAAGCAAATTGATCAGTGAATGGCAGTGACATATCACCATCCATAAGTGACATTATGACCTCTTGTGGCACAGCATTAGCATTCCCATTCGTTGCACCAGAACAACTTGCACTTGAACCAACATCACTTCCATGGCAGTGCCTCTCAGAAGGGCCATCATTGCCAGTACCGATGCTTTGCAAATACAACCTTCGTCCAATCTGAAACTCTATAGAACCAATGAAGCGGAAACAATAGCTACACACCACACAGTCAATCTGCAACAAGGAAACAAATATAAACCTCAGATAAAAGTCAAAAAATGAAATTGATTATTTTTTGTCAGATTTAAAGAAGGATAACCTTATTAAGACTGTGCTGAGCACCGACCAGTATTTGATCCTTCAGAACAAGATCCTCTTCGTCAAAATCCTTATTGGCACACACACCTACAAGACTCAGTAGGTTTACATATACCAGCTTTTAATTTGAGCCCATTTTACACAACATAAGCATCCAGGACTCCTCGCCAATTGTCCAGCAAGATAAGCATGCAGTAGCCATTACCTTTCCCATGCTTGCAGCTGTTTGTCACTCTTATATCATGTTTATTAGACTCTATGAGTTCATCGTAGTATTCCTGAAAACACAAAAGCAGCAGCCCGGGTTAGGAGAGAAACCTGCAACAGGAACAAATACTACAAGACCGCGGCTTCCTCACTAGGGTTGGATAAGACCACCGAGATCACCACCCATTTGATGCACTCTCGAGGCCAAATTTCATCGCACCAATGCCCCCAAATACTAAATATTTACACTCGCTCAATCAAACTAACAACGGCCGCGACATGAGAATGTTCAAAAGGAATTGTCAAGCAAACAAATGAGGACTGGAAGGAAGTGAGTGCCTTGGCGGATTGGAAAGGAGGCGTGGCGAGGAGCTCGGCGATCTGGGGGGCGAACTCCCTGTCCAGATCGCACGGGCTGACGCTGCTCCGGCCCATTCCGTCCGGCGTCGACCAGAGCTTCTCGAGGTGGGCTCGTCAGTCGCTGGCCGCAGCCGCCGCCGCCGCCGCCGCTTGGCTCCTGTGGGTTTAGGGGGGGGGGGGGGCCGGGTTCCGATGTGCCGACCGACCTCAAGCCTCTCGAGCGAAGCGAGGAGACGCAAGTGGGCCCTGCTCATACCGGGCTGAAATGGTATGCTTCAGCCGGCCCATTTAGCCCGGCTGACCGGCTATACATATCGCCCTGTATAATCAAAGCCTTGTTTGGTACGGATTTTTAAAAATAGTTTCTTTAGAAAACAACTTCTCAAAAAAAATATCTTTTCTAGGAAAATAGATTCTTTACGAGAAACATTTTTCAAAACGTCTGGCAAAACATATTTTATTATAGTCTCAATGTATAAATAAGTTTAGAATGTATGAGAAGTAACATTTTCAGTGTTTTTAAGCTTTTAATACAAATTAGAGAAATATTTCTCAGAGAGAAAATATAGAAGCATTTTTCATAGAACCGTTTGATAGGTTAATTGTAGAATTCGGAGCAAAGGCACTTTGAAAATACATACCAAATGAGGCCTTAAGTTGTTGTTGGCGCGCATAGCAAAGAGATGGAGGTTATCAGTGGGTGGACTCAACGCAGATACAGCCTGCGCCCAACTTGTTGATCATAAAGGATAATCAACCTCTGACCCCAACCACTTCCAATTATACGGAACTCGTCTACTCTCTGATGATTGACTAAACTAACAATGCCATGCTCATGAAATATCCAAAGGGATCAATCAGTTGCATCAAATCGAACCACTAGCCGGTGTATCTACTGGTCAAATACAGAAATGCAAATGGCGCATATGATACGAGCGGTTACCTCGTCGTCATCCACGATCAAGTCATCCCAATCCGGCCGCCGTGCATCTCCATATATTCGCAGGCCAGCTGCATCATTTGTTTGAGTTGTGGTAGTCTTCTTCGCCAGCAACTTGCAGAAACCTCTCCGGCTCCTCTGCGACCCCTTCCGTATCCCCGTGCAAGAATGTCTCCGCTAGCCAAGGCTCTGGTCGCGCTCATGGCGGTGGCCTCCGTCGCCGAGCTGGCCGCCGGCAAGAGCTACACGATCCAGTGGGCGGCGAGCGGGAACTACGGCGACTGGTCGGCCGCGAACTCTGTCAGGGTCGGCGACACCGTCGGTGAGCTCCCGAACACTCCTCGACTTGTCTAGCTATCTCGTGCCGAAGTCACCGAGTCATATGCATGTCTCTTACGTACGCGCATACTACGGTGCAGTGTTCACGTACGGATCGCCGCACACCGTCCACGAGCTGTCGCAGGCGGACTACGAGGCCTGCAGCTTCGCCAGCCCGCTGTCGCAGGACGAGAGCGGCCGCACCGCCGTCACGTTCGACAAGGCTGGCACGAGGTACTTCGCGTGCGCCGCGGGCTCGCACTGCAGCCAAGGGCAGAAGGTGGCCATAACCGTCGCGGACGGGACGGGCGCCGGTGGCGCGCAGACCCGGCCGTCCGCGCCGCCCAAGAAGAACGCGGCGGCGCCGGTGGCCGGCGCGGCGGAGCTTGCAGGGAAGCTGGTGCTGGGCCTGGGCGTCGGAGGAGCCGTCCTCGCCGCCTTCTGATCCAACTCCCTCCCAAGTGAACGGTCGTGGTTCCGATTTGTCTGCTTGGTTTGCGCTTGCTCCGTTCTATGTCTAGTTGGGCTGTTTGTATGGCGTGTGTATCTCTCGCAGTATGTCGTGGTGCTGAAATTTGAAAATTAACTTTGCTCTGTTCGTGTTACAATTCATGATTCAAACTCGAGCACTGCAGTGAGTCTCGAACCATCATCAATTCGCGTCACGATTCATGATTCATTTTGCTGGGAAAATGCGCCCGATTGAATAGAAATACAGTATTACCAGTCAACCTTGCAGAATCATTTTGGACTTATATAATCTTTCTGCTGTAGAAGTTGTTACAGCTCTTTTCTCAGCATGTAAACGCACCAAAATCTATGGTTAGCTGAGTCATATAAACACATGCTCTCCTGCAGCTAGAAGAGTCATCCTACGTGTTCCCCTGGCATAATTACAAAAGGCTAGAAATTTCATGCAGACTATGCAGTGCTCAACAACGAGCAATGCAAAAGCGAGCGTCAACCATGGTAGCTGATAAAGAAAAAGAAGCTGCATAACCGATAGGATCACAAGGTGCTATCAGACCATGAAGAGGTATCTAAGGTCTTCTACAGTGAGCCGAGTCGCATTGCCGCTGGAGTTGTCCTCACCGAAGGCAGACTGGACCATCTTTCTCTTTTTCTCCTGTGGAGAGGATAAGGCAAACATAAAACATGAGCATGGTTTTCTGACTTTTTTAGAAGGGTGATTGACAATTAAGTGGGAGATAGTGTCTTTGAAACCAATATTTATGATTATATAAGCTCAAATAGAACAATACTATGTTGAGATATTAAAGTCATCAAAGCATTTCTCAATCTACACGTTTAATAATGTGGTACCTGCAGACCAAAGAGCAAAAAAAAAAAAAAGATCAAGCTGAAAATGCAGTGTTACCTGCAGATCTAAAATACGATCTTCCACCGTGCCCTTAACTGTTAAACGGGAAACGGTGACAGGACGCTTCTGGCCAATCCTGTGTGCTCTATCAACTGCCTGGTCCTCAGCATAAGGATTCCACCAGGGATCAAGCATAATCACATGACTAGCGGCTACCATGTTTAGACCAAGATTGCCAGCCTTCAGTGACATAATCATTACTTTCACCTGAAGAAAATAAAAATGGTTAGCTATTTTTCACTTGTTGAAAATTTACAGGTGATACTGAAAAAAGGTCCCAAGCACAAAAACAACCTCAGGTATAGTATTAAACTCGTTCACTGCACTGTCTCTTATGTTGAGCGACATCGTCCCATCTAGCCGCCTGTATTGTATATGGTTGCTGCTCAATGAAAGCTCCAGCAAATCCAACATGCCAGTCCATTGGGAGAATACTATTGCTTTTACAGGAGCTATCTCGTTTATAGTTGATTTAACAGTGTCACCCTCCGTGATGGCATGTGTGCTGATGATTGAGTTAATGATGTCAATGGCTGCTTTGATCTTTGAGGAGATGTAACTGCTTTCACAGATTGAAGATAATCCATCTGTTGGTGCTGAGCTAGTTGCTATGTCGGACTCCGATTTAGGCAAGGCACAAAGCTTCAATACTCCAGGTGAAAAAACAGACCCAGTACTTATTTCCTTTCCGCAAAGAAAAGAGGGGCAGACATTTCCATCACTGGTTAATCTCTCATGTAGGCACTGGTAGCAGAAAACATGACCACATGTTGCAACAACAGCATCCTTAGGTGGACCCTGCCATTTGGGAAACATTAGCGATTTCATTCGACTAAATACTATTTCATCTAGAATCAAACAGAGGATCATTTTTCTAATGTTTAATCACATATTGATGACATGTGTGACCTTATTCTTTCTTTTTTCATCTAACACTCCAAGAGCAAAAGATAAGAGTGATTAAGGTCAAATGGATAATTATTTGAATTTGAGAAAATAAATGTCATGTCAAGGTAACAAACTGTGCATGTGTAAATTTGAGTGATCTGATTGCCGTACATTGCATATGGAACAAATAAAAGGGCCACTTTCCAACTTTTCAAGCAAAGTTGTGACTGTGTCATTAGGAAGCTGCTTTGCCATTTTTATAGAGCTATTATCAATCAAATCAGATTCTTGACCCTTCAAAAGAATAGGATGGTCACAAGCCTGCCGAAGTCGCAATAGCAACACAAGGATGTTCGCATAATTATCATTTACTGTTCCAGCAGCATCATATGCCTGTATTGTGAACAAAACATGAGAATCAGAAATTTTTAGGACCAAAATTTCCAAGCAAATAAACCTTATTTAAGCTAAGCTACTTTCATTTCATTGTATACTTTGAACCATCCAAAGTAAACAGGATCAGAAGTAATAAATTTTTATCATGTCACGTAAGACAACCAGCATACAGGGAAATGTGCCGTCCACAAACAAATGGATAAAATGACCATCAAAACCATACAATTCCTTCATCAGAGAGGAAAGGAACATCTAGCACGGATACTACTTAATAGAGTAGATAGTTATAATGCATCGTCAAAATGACTGAAATGAGAGCATCAAAACATGTAAATTTTTTATGTTCAAACTTAATCAAGGAGCATCCAGAGAGGACATTACAACTTCGGTTAGATGGTGATACTGCAACATAACTGCAAAAATGTTACATAGATTTAAAAAATTATGTATGTATCCTACTGAAGAAAGATGAATATCTAAACTTGACGCTACCTTGAATTTTTGGCGAGAGCCTTCTTCAAGTGGCAAATAAAAAGCTCGCTCCTCTTGGGTGAAATCTATTTTGCTCAGCTCAATTGTCTTTGGAGGTAGTTCTATGATTGGTTTCCCATGAATTAATGTTTCTGTATGGACAATGATTCAAGTGATGATCAATAACAAAATATCTGAAGTCATTAAGAACCAAGTATCAGTCACATAGTACATAAAAAAATATTTCAGAAAAAAAAAAGAAATGTTGAGCACAAAGAAAATAGAGATGTGCTGAACAAGTTTTCATGATTGTGATTAGTTCCAGGTTAAGTCAGGAATGTTTTGTAGTCCAAAGAGTTGTGTGCCTGTGCTGGTTTAAAGAGTTGCAGAAAAATAAAGGAGTATGTAATCATTGTATTTTTATTGTACCTTTTGTGCGTCGCAATAGAATGATCCTCAAGATAGCTTGAAGTTTCTTATAGCCACGAGCTGGATCTTTAGAAATTGGTGTCTTTATCATATCAGAAAAGGAAACAAGTTTAGAATAGGGTTCATATTTCAAGAAACAAAAGTAGCTGTATAGATCATCAATTTTATTTTGTATAGGTGTTCCTGATAGGCACCATCTCCTTTCTGCGCTTAGTACACAACAAGCTCTTGACACTTGAGTCCGATAATTTTTTATTGTTTGAGCTTCATCAAGCACAACTCTGAACCATCGTACCCTGGAAAGTGGACCACCAGGTTTAGATTTTACTGATAGCTTTTTTGTTTTGCCACCCGGATATATTCCATGCTTTTCGCTGTTCTTTCCCTCATCGTCAGGATTTTCTCTAGGCACTTCATTGGCCACAGTTGTGTATGTGGTGACAACAACGTCAAATTTTGCCAGCTCAGTTGGATTTCTAGTCCTTGAAGCTCCATGGTAAACCAAAACAGACAATTTAGAGTTTTCTGTAACCTTCACAGACAGCTCATTAGCCCACTGCTTAAGAACACTAGCAGGGCACACCACCAATGTTCCTGAAGCAGGTATAGAATCGGACTTCAAGGTTGATGCAGAGGGGTTCAATCTGGTCTTCCTCTTGAGTTCAACTTTAAAATTCTTGAGCATTCTATCGGCCGGAACAGTTGACTGACTCACACAGAGTTCAAGACTAGAGGCAACATCCAGTGGTGTATAATCATCTACCTGCTCGGTCTTCATTCTTTTCTTGTCCATGGTAATCATTACATCGTCATTATCATCAACATTCAGGACAGATTTTGTATTGTATGTATCAGCTGTCATGAACCTAGACTGTTGAACCCTCTCCTTCTGTATAAGGGCAATTGTTGATACTGTCTTCCCAAGACCCTGTGTATCAAAAATGGAGTGCTTAATATAACTGAATCTGGTAGAACTTGAATAAGGTACAAAACAAAAAATAACCTGATCATCTGCCAAAATTCCACCTGAACAATGTGAACTATTCTCCATGGAAATCATCCAAGCCAATGCTATTTTCTTTCACACATAAAGAATAGGGGATTAAGAGAGACTTCAGAAGTAGCACAAGTGTTGTATAACTGAGATCAAACAAAAGGTTACCTGATGCTTAAGGAGTGGTACTGACATAACACCTTTAGGCACATCTTCTTCCTTTTTTTCCTGATTGATATGCTGCATACAGTTAGGGGGAAATTAGTATGGTTCATTCCATACATCAGGAGGCAGATATCTATTTTATCAAGGCCTACAAGGTTGTAATCAACAATCCAAAGATATATACCTTTAAGGCCTCTTCATATACAGCTCTCTCATCACAACCAAAAAGTCTGTTTTCTAAGCCATTATCAACTTCAACGCCATTAACAGAAGCCCCAGATGGCCTTGGTGGAGGGAAGATTCTGTGTGAACGTGGACCTACATATACATATACATCATTTGACAGTTTAAACCAAAATGATGCTATTCACCACTTTGCACAAATATGAATCTATTTCACACGTTGGCTAAAAAATTCACTGATAGTCTTATAAAGCGGTACCTGTTGACACTGTAGATGAGGTCGTCACATTTCCATTGGGAGCAGATGTTTGAAAACCATTAAACTTCATAGTGGGATCTTCTTTGATGCTGCTGTCACCTAAAATAGGATGACCGGATGCAAATGATTGTGGACTAAAGGTTCTAGGGATTTCCCTGGAGAATGATTGTGGAAAATGGCGTACATGATATGGAACATAGGAGTGTTCAGAATTGGCAGCTGCATCATTTGTAAGTGCTAATGGAAGAATCCCCTTGATATCGTTATATGCCCCCACATTATCAATGTGTTTTCCTTTAGGAACAGTATGAGCAGAATCAGGTGACGCACTTTCAGCATTGAATTCTTCAGATTTCGCAGTGGCACCATTTGGTATTAATAATGGATCATTACAAGCATACAGTCTCCCCACATCATAGTTGCACTGGTCATTAGGAATTGCACAAGTAGAACCATGTGGCATCCCCGCAGAATAACCATGGTTCACTGGAGGAAAAAGATTGGATATCTCACTGCTCATTGCAGTGGTTGATTTATAATCAACAGGCCTAAAACAGGACGAGGCTTGTGTTCCACTAAACAAATCATCACCTTCCAAGCTCATTGATTCAAATAGACTATTCTGATCAGATGAGCTGAGAGGAACAAAGGGCTGGTGAAAATAGTTATAAGGGTCCTCATAAAGATCATCTGCCCTTCCTGAGAAGAACTCACTGTTTTCTTCATTGTCTGAACACAGGTCAATAATATCATCTTCACCATCTGAACTTAAGTCAATGATGTCCACACTGCTTGGAATCATGTTTCGAGAATATGCTTCGTCAGATCAGTTCAGTACAGCAGGCCACTGTCTCTTTTGGAGTGAATCTGAATTATTAGTAAGAATAAACAATGCTCCAAAGCCTCCAGCAGCTCACAGTAGTACTTTTCGTCGGATAGCAATGGAACGGCTCGCCTGCAAGCTCCAAGGTGGGAGACGAAATAATAGCACACAGCTCAGGGGTTGGCTCTGCAGCCTTAAATTCGGAATAAGAAAAATAATAATCTACTACAAAAAATATATCGGTAGAGTATTTTAAAGGGCGAAACAACATTATGATAGCAGCTGTCAGTCGCAGATATTCGATCGAAAGATGCAAACTTGACAGAAGTAGAAAAAAAATCCAGTTTTACTCTGATAAAAAACCAGCTTAAGTAAACAATGAACTGCATGGGTTCAGAGTTCGTCAAAGGCAACGAATTCAGAAGCGGATGTATGGCAAGAGGAACAAGAAAAATGTCAAGTTAGGTGTCACCTCAGAAATCCTAGCCCCAACGGCCAACAGAGCCCACGATCGCTTAAACCTGCGAATCCAAAATCCAAAGCCCTAATTCGAATCTTCTCAAAGAAGATATTTTCCCCTACACCCGAACCGTGCCGTCGGATTATGCATCCAATGGCAACACTCAAGTCCAAATAATCTAACGATAACACTGCATTCAAAGATCTGGGCCAAGAACGCACCGGAGGGAGGGCAATCAGCATCAGTTTACCTCGTCTGCGTTGACAAGTCGGCGCGCCCGATGAACAAGGGAGGCGACGTGCCGGCGGAATTTGCAAGAGGGATGGAATTGTGAGTAGTGGAGTGGTCTGCTGGTTGCTGCGGGCGCCCGGGGGCCGGCGCCGAAACTGATTTGAAGGGGGTGTGGACTGTGGAGGTGTTCGTTCACATCGTTGTGGAGTTATGTTTGGCTGCCAGTGGGCCTCTGCTTCCAAGGCCCACTAGTCAGCGAGAACACGCTGTCGGGAAGCGAAATTGTTTTAATTTGGAAAGTGCGAGGGAAATTTCAACGAATTTTCGTGGAAGCTCTGTCGGCTGTCGCGAACTTGCCATCGAAGGAAACGTGTGGGGACCGGGGAGACGAACGGGGTGACTGTTTCGGACTGAAATTTCAAGGGATTTTCGTGGTAATTTCACCTGTGCAATGCTCTCACAAACAACAAAATATTCATCCCCAAGCAAACTCGGCCTAACATAGGAATACGTTAGTAGTACTGACTACTGACGCCATTAATTTCTAACACTACCGATCTTTTTACCATTCATTTTATTTAAAAATATTTAAATATATAAAATTATTGATCATATTTAAAATATCATTAATAATAAAGCAAAGTATAACAAAATATACAGTATTTATCATATATATTTCATTTAAACGATAATCAAAGTTCAATATTTTAAAACAAGCATCTCCAGCCAGCGAAACGGCAAGTACAAGACGGGGAGTAGTTTATTTGTCAAATTTTACAACTAGACGTGTCGAGACTACCGATACAGGAAAACAAAAGAAATCTATAAAATTTCAGCGAACCGCTACAAGCAAAAGGTGAAAAAAAAAACCCACAAGCTATTTGACATGGGCCCTTGGACCGAGTCCTATCGCGAACGGGCTAAACCCGTAACCGCAAGCAATTTGACTCTAACTCTAAGCATGGGCCGTTGGACCGAGGCCTACCGCGAACGGGCTAAACCCGCAACCGCAAGCTATTTGACTCTATGCATGGGCCGTTGGACCGAGGCCTACCGCGAACGGGTTGGGCGGCCCAAAATACGGCACGCTGGCAGGAGGCGCGGCCGCGGAGGACGACGTCGACGACGA
>BCLG01000433.1:74990-102554 GCA_001602295.1 Zoysia matrella | reverse complement strand
GTGTTGGGCGGCGCGTTGGCGGCGCCGACGGCCGGGAGGAGCTGGTCGCCGCCGTACACGGGCTCGCCGGTCTGGCAGTGCGGCCAGCTGCAGTCGGGCTGCGGCGCCTTCCGGCCGCCCCACGTGCGGTGGGCCAGGCCGAAGCCGAGTACGAGGCCCGCGACGAGGAGCGCCGCCACCAGGCTCAGGAAGATCTTGGTCGCCTTGCCCACGTAGCAGCACATTGGAGACTGGAGAGGAAGCTGCTCGATCCTGCTGCTCGTCGTCGTCGTCGTTGGCGTCGTCTTCGTCCCTGCTGGTCTTCTGCCACCCGCTTCTTCTCGCTGCCTCTCCCTTTTCTCTCGAGTGTGTGGGTACAACCTACCACCGCTCGCTCACAAGAAGAGCACCAGAAGAACACGGACGGAGTGAGGAGTTGTATGGAGATTGAAGAATGATGGGGAGATGGGTCCGGAGGAAGGAGGGGCACTCGACCACCTCGCTTTTGTTTTGGTGTTGGTGCTGCTTGTCGGATTAGCACTCGTGCATGGCTCCACGTGAAGGAGAGAGCGCGTTCAACAGGTTGCCGCTAGTTGCCGTTACCAGCACTTCTATATTACTGCTACACAAGAATACTCCTAACACTGACTGCAGTCTGCATGCTGCTAGTACTCTAATCAGCAAAGGCATCAGGCGAGACAAAACACTTGTGCCCCATCTGTCCTCCCATGCTTCTGATTGAACTCACTCCACCGACACACCTGGTGAGAAGTGAAACCTGGGGTGCCTCGTGTTCAGGCAAGGTGAAAGTACGCATGAAATTTCAGAAGGGTGCATGTGTTCAGGTGCGTGGCTACGGAGACGGCACTGTGAGCCACCACAGTCCAATAGTCCATGGTGTCTGCCCGATAATGATTTGCCTTTTCTTCTTCCTCGTTTTCTGTTCCCCTTTTACCTTTTTCTTTTCTGTCTCTTGGACCAATGTAAGAGCTTTTTAGCGCCCCCCCCCCCCCCCCCCCAAAAAAAAAATAAGAAGCCAACCCATGAGGCGTCAATAGTTGGTCACATGTCGCACTGGGCCACAAACAGCTTGCAGTTTTGTTCATTATCTTAAGGTGGTTAGGTATGGTGCTTCAGGCACGTTCCGGTTGAATATTGTTTTAATTCTGATCTGTAGTTTATGTTGTACTGGTCTGACAGTGCCAAATATGATATTTCTCCCGCCTGCAAGCTAACCTCCCGGCTATCAACATACTATTAAAAAAAATATTACTCCTACTCTAATCAGTCAGTTCGATGAACTAATCGACGATGAAAATTTTAGAACAAAGAAAATACTGTTATAGACTTAATTATATACCGCCTATTTCTATTGTCGATATTGAAGTATAAATGAATTAATCATCTTTTCTATCAGCTTAAACTTTTAGGTGCAACTAATTGCTGCATAAGTGTAGTCGATAATAATGGAAGGAGTGCTGCTAGAGGTTTAATTATAAGACGCTGATTCATGGGGATTTGCCCATTTGAACAAGTGACAACGCCCTGTACGACGCATAGATAATGGTACAACTGCATGGATAAGTGACAGCGGCAAGGCAATGAACCAAGCGAAGGTTTATTTTTCAACCCTGAGAACAAACGCAGCATGCAGAGTCACACTTCCAAGTCACAGCTGCAGGACCAACCAGACAGGACTACCACTACCGGTATAAAGCGACACCCATCAGAGTCACACCATCGTACACACACTGAATGAAAGATCCAGACGAAGTTTTCAGGCCCAGACCAGGCGGTGCTCGCGGTCACGGCCACGGATTAGTTTTCAGAAGCAGGTGACGGCGACGGCGACGGCTACTCGACGACGATCTGAGTTCCAGATGGAAACGGGTCCGCGGACGCGTCCACCAGCTTCTTCAGCTCTTCGGGGTTCGCCCCGATGATCTTGCTTACCGCCTCCTTGTTCTTCATGAGGAAAAATGTCGGCATGGCCTTCACCCCGTACTTGGATGAAACGCTCTGATTGAATTCACAGCGCGTTAGTTCATCTTGGTTGAGCAGCTTAACCAGGCGATTTTCAGAGAGAAAAAAGGATAGCTTAACCAAGCGGTACAAGGCGATCCACAGGTGCTTATGCCCTGGTCTTGAATGAAAACAAAGAAATTATGACTGAACATGATTTCCTTAAGCTATGACGAAATTCTAATCATAAGTTAATATCAAATCATCAGCCTCGGATTTCTCTTTCTACTCTTCTCTGTTTCCAGAAAGAACTTCAATCATGCGAGTTCATCTCTTCTAACAGAAATGAGAAGACAAGACATGTAATATCAGCAAGACTGTGTTTACCTGGACGTCATCAACATCTACATAGAGGAACAAGACCTCAGGGTGGGTCTGAGCTAGCTCTTCAAACTTGTAGTTCATGGACAGGGACGTCACGCACCATGATGCCCCAAAATGAGCAACAACCTGCAAAAATCGAGATTGCTCAAAATTTCAACAATCTCGCAAACGCAACAACTTCATACTTCAGAAAACACTGATCATTCTATCGTAATTAAAAAAAATAAAGCAGAGAAGGGACCAAATCAGAGTTGATCACCCCACAACTTCGGAGATCATCATGAAAGCTTTGGAAGTTGGGCAGAAACGAAAGCTTTGATGAAAGATAATGGGAAGGAGGCGGGGAAGAAGAAAGAATAGGGAAAGGAAGGCTGGAAGGAAGGGGAACCCACAGCGCGGCCTTCGTTGCTTGCTTGATCTGTGAACAGCTCCCATGCCTCCGCGTTCTGAACCTTCACGACCCTGGAACTGCCGACTCCCCCGTGCTGCTGGATCTCCATATGGGCTCGGAGCAGAACAGAACCCTCTCCTCCCTTCTCTGTTCTTGCTCTCTGTCTCCGCCTTGAACCCTTCCTTCCTCAAGAGAAACAGATTACTTACAGCTTGTCAAAAGTGTGGCGATCCACTCCGCTTAGATAAGCACAAGAATATATTCTAGAGCTTGTGGGCCATGCCTTCGTTTGGCTGGTCTGAGTTTTCTGGAGCCAGGAGAATCCAATTCAGAATTTGAAAAGTTATCAGCCTATATGAACCACGCAAAATATATGCCAAAGTTGACATAAGAAAATTACAAATAACATGTTAGTATATTAATCACGCAACTTGAGCTACTAAATTAGAAGGATATTAAGTCGAGTCCTTCAAATCTACGTCATAGGATCGGTGACAGTTAGCACCTCATGGCGTTGGTAGAGTTAGGTTCTTGTGATTGCACAAAGACAATTCTTAGGACATCCAAAGCTATCATCTAAATATAGCAGAAACACATCCAGAATCACCAAATATTTTGTATTACTAGTACTTTATTAAGTTGCTTTGAGGTGGGGACAACATGGATCTGATTAGTCTGTTGATTCCGTGCCGGTGCTGCATCTCAATTACAGACTCAATTACAGAGAGCGCTAAGATCCCAAACAGAGGTGGAAACGTCCCATGTCCTGTGCTTAGAGCAATGATTCTGCATCATATAAAATTATAAACCAATAAAAGAACTGGCGTGCGGCTCGTGACGCTGTCACTACAGTAAGTGCGTGATTCCATCAGTGGAGGACCACACAACAGATCGGTGGGGGAATACATGTACTCACTCCGTACTTGGATCTGTTGGGAGACAAGCAAAAATTAAGCATTCATCAATTCAAAAATAAAAAAAAACAATAAAGTTCGCATGCCCAGAGCAGCAAAAATAGGTGTATACATGAAGCTTAGTTGTACATACACAGTACCAAAAAGGTAAAATCCAACTGCTTTCACTGTAAATTCTAGCAATACATAATGTTATCATCGTGGTCATAAGCAAGCAACAGAGTTCTTACAATATTGCTCAAAGATCGCAACGGTTTGAGCTTACTGCTATTGACATTACAGCGGCAATTACTATTGCTCAAATCTACAATAAAATCGTCACAAGACGTGAGCATTCATACCACTCTCATGCACGTTCCGACCAGCGCGTAGTCGAAGCTCTACTGTGCATGTTACAATACCAACTGCTCGTCATTGTTATGGCCAAATGTGGCACAAACCAACGACCTTGTGCTGATTGATAAAGCAACTTCACCTGGAACTGAGCCTAGAATCGATTGTGCAACCTTAGGTATGGCGTCTTGGTGTTCCAATCTCGCAAGCATTCACCCTTGATGCAAATCTCAATGAACATATTGTCTCCCCCACGGATGATGCCTCAGGCGATATGTTGACAAACATAAGAGTTTTCGCATCTCCTCCAAGGCATGGCTGCATAGCAAAAGTAAAAAAAAAAAGGAGGCTTGTTTGACATGTGCAAGAAAATTTATGTATGCCAACTTTAAATGCCTATAGAAATTACTGACCTGCAACAGGTATGTTAGTTTTGAATTCCTGAATGGAATATGGTCATCTCCTTTTGCAATAGCAAATATTACATCGCTTAGAGCTGATAGGCTTTTATTGATTGCCTAAACAATTTAAAAAATATTAATAATGCAAGTATTATTGCAATTGTAAAAAATATGTACCATATATCTGCTAACCTGTGTTTCCTTCAATCGATCACCTGTGGAGCCACTTTTAGCAAGGCGCTCACTCCCGGCTAAATCAATCAAATTAAGAACTCCCTGAACTTGTTGGCCCGTATGCTTCAAGAAGATCAAAGATATAAATTCTTAGCATTAAACTTTACTAGTAGTCTAAGGAGATATGAGACAGTCTATAGCGTAGTGCATCTTAGGAAAAATAATATTCTACTACCAATATTTTGGTAGGTCTCCACATGCACTATATTCTGGTAGGTCTTGGCATGCGACATGAAAAGGTACATTCTGATTATACTAAAAGCTAAGAGCATTAGTACCTCATTTGATCCAAATATCTTTAGCGTGAAAACAAAATGGCTCCGAGAAGATTGTTCATTCAGCTGGGTTCTACCCACAGACCTGGTTAAATGCAGCGCACAACATTAGGCCTAACAAAAAAAAGCTTCTGGTACAACAGATATACAAGAAAAGATATATGGGACATGGAAAGTGCAGCTTACTCAAAAAAAGCCTCTATGGTATCAATTCCTTTACAACAAACAGGAATGGCACAACATGGCTCACACTGATTATATACTAATAGAGGTTTGTGGAAGATTAATTATTGTATTGTTGATGGTATACTTCATTTGTGCAGACATTTAGCAATAGATATAAATGTCTAGTGAGGTATTGGTTCATTAAAGTTGTGCATAATCAATGTAACTCACCTGCTCTGAGATGCCTTCTCTAGAAGAGTTGTTACATCAGCAGTACTGAAAACATCTATAACTGTGAGGTCGGACACAGTCGTATTTCCATGAGAATCATGCTTAATATTGTATTGCTTACTATTTACCACCTCAAAACCATTAGAGCGACTTGGTGCTAACAAATCACGAATTGTCTCATTATATATCTCAAGGATGGATGACTGCATCAAAATATGTATTAATTGTGTCGATATAAACTGATAATACAACACTTGAGAAAGTAAGAAGGTCTACAGATACTTACTTGCATGGAATACTTCCATCCTTGAGATTCTAGAGCTTGACTGGACTTAAAAATTTGTTCCAAAGAACGAGGGATGATTCCTTTCTGATCAATCCCAGGTCTGCCCATCATGGTGTAGGTTTTACCGGACCCAGTTTGGCCATATGCAAATATACAAACCTATAGGTCATGAAGATAAATTAAGCAATACGAATTGTTTCATGACTGGAACATTTACTAAGAATAGGGCTTGATGACCAAGAACAAGCAGAAGGCTCATACTCCAGAACATACATAAGAAATCACTAATGCATTGCAAATTATTTACCTTGTATCCGTCGAGAGCACTTTGAACTAACTGCGATATTTCCACAAACACATCTTCCTGGGAAGAACCGTGGTCAAAAACCTTGTCATACGAGAAGGATAATTTCTGACCTGGATAAGAAAGAAAGCACAACAATCACTCATTAGTGTTACTATCCAAAACATGTCAAGAAAAAATAATCTAAAACATATAACTACCTTGGTTCATTAAATCGATACCGCGCCCAGCAGATTCTATTGATGTAGGATAAGAAATAGAGGCTCCCTCTATGTTATTCGAATCTCCATGACATAAAAGTGGACGAACCCGACAAAACACTCTTATGTTGCCTTTGAGTTCCTACAGATATGACGTCCAACCAAGCATTGGTAATTGGCACATCACATAATAACTTTAATATATGGATATCAAGTTTTAAAGAATTACCAATATAGTATTGTGCAGTTTTTTTCGTAACCTGTCACCTTCAACTATTTGCAACTCTGCGTGTGCCAAACGCTCTTCAACATATTTTAGTCTTTCCTTCTGCTCTTCAAATCCTGTCATCGCCTCAATTGCGGTCACATCAGCAAGCTGCATAAGCGAATAGAAGGGTTCAAACAATAAAGATTGTCACAATATACATGTTAGTGACTTTCTCCAATAAAACTTATGTTATATGCTTCTACTTCTAACCTTCAACTTCTCGTTTGCAACTGCAATCTGCTTCTGAAAATTCAGATTCTGTTCTTGCAGCATATTGCATGTTTCCTAAAAACATAGAATAGAAAGCATAAACATAATTGTTATGGACACCAGAATTGACCACCTTAACTACAAACCTCAAGTGCTGACAGCTTTATGCGCAAGCTCTCACACTCTTCAGAAGATTTGCCAGCTTGTTCTTTGTAATTAGTGAGTTCAACTTGCATGCTACTCAATTGAGTAAGAGAACTGTCACGATCATCTCTAACTTGCTTCAGTTCAGCTCTAAGACACTCCAATTCTTTCCTAAGTTCTTCCTTCACTCTAATAGCTTCTTGTTGAGAAGTCTGAGAGTTTCAAAAACTGCATATAATCAGCACAAGAATATATATGATATGTTGTAAAACATACATGCACTAGAATAGTAAAGCATAGGACCATAATGCTCAGACCATATAGGTTATCAAACTTTTATGTGGAAGAACTCACTCTGGAAGATTGTAGCTGGCTGTTTATTGAGCTGTTATTTTCTTTCAGGGCAGTCATAGTTTCCATCATAACGCTCTTCTCTTTTTGCAACTTTGAGATCGCCTCGCCACTTTTTGAGGCATCAGCCTGGAGGTTGCTGTTGTACTGCTGTAAACTGGTATTGTATTCTTGAAGCCTTTTGTTTGTTTCTTGTATCATTTTTAGCTAGATTACAACATAAATATGTCGATAAGCATGACCCATGAGATGCTATTTAATAACAGTGAGGTAATCCATTACCTGCTCGCGGAACCGCGTTGCCTCCTGTGTGACCCTTTCTAGGTCTACAGTCAACTGGTCTCTTGCAGCCTCAGCTGATTCTCTTTGCTTCTTCTCCGTCTCATAAGACTGAACAGCTATCTGCAAGTTAGAAAATTGAAAAAAAATAATGTAAGTTAAAATTTACCAGAAACAGTAGCCAAGGACTGTTATCATTTCTCACCAATTTGTCAGATTGTTCCCTATTTAAGCTTTCCTCTAGTGATTCACATCTTCTTGTCAGTTCCAAATTAGTGACTTTCAACTCGCTGATAGCACTGTTGAGCTGAGCTTCTGCCATGACGAATAAAAACAATTAAATGAGATTAATGTGACAACAGAAATAGCTCAGAATCATAAGAAGCAAAATAGTGCCAGAACTCAAAACAGCCAATTTTCTTTCTCAGGGTGAACAACAACAACTAAAGGCTTATAAAAAAAGGGTGAACAAACAAATGCAAAACAAAAGAGATAATTGCAATATATTACCTAAATCAGAATGACGGGTGTTCTCCACATCCATAGAACTCCGGAGCTTTTCTTGCTCGGCCAAATAGCCATCCTCCAGATCCATGAACCACTTAATGCACGCCCTGAGCTTCTTAATGTACTCGCTCATCTGATCAGCTCTCCCCTGCAAAAAAAAAAAAAAAAAAATCAAGACAGTTCAGGAGACCATCCCCTTCAAAGTAACAAGAAACGTTACAGCAAAATAAGAAAAAGCCACCTTGTAATCGTTCTTGCTCTTCCCTTTCATCTTCTCGGCAAGCAGCCGCTCCACGTCCTCCCTACCACTGAACTCGACCACAGGCGGCGGCGGAGGGCCGCCGCCATCAGACGACGCCCCGTCACTGGCCGCGCCGTTGTTGATTGCGGACAGCACGTTCCGGCTTGGAGTCACCTTGAACCCCATCCCCCGCCTCACGGACCCCAAGTTCTCCTTCTTCTGAAGCAGCAGAAACAACAACAAGAGACCACATTTCGTCGCTAAGAGTTCAGAACGAAGAAATTCCGAAAGAACGGAGAGCACAAAAAGAACGCAAGAAACTCACCTGGTAAGGGTTGCGAGGCGTTAGCGAGGAGGCCATGAGTGGGATTACTGGTGGGATTAGGGGTTATAGCCAGGCTTTTCTTTTCTTCCCGGCGGGTGGGGGAGGTGGAGCTTTCTTTCTCTGTGCGGGGTGGAGTGAACTCGAAGGTAGTGAATCTCGTGGCTTTGAAGCGCCGACAAACTCGCGCTTTGGATCCGAAAAAGGCTCAAGCGACTCGCGAAGCCGCCAAGCTCGCCGGTCGCCGCCGAGCTGGGAGAGCCTGCGAATCGGCCTCAAATCGCAGCAATTTTCGCGTGCCTTCGGATCCAAAAGCGGAGACGAGAGAGGAGAGGACGCAGAGGAGGGGAAACAACAGTCGATGCGGCGGCTGAGGTTTTTGAAAAAATATTTCGAATCCAATCGACAGGGTACCCATCCCTGCGGCCTGGACCCGGTATATTCACGGCGGTGCCACTGGAGTGGGTAGGCCGGCGCGGCAGGTGGGAACGGGCACGCCGGCTTCACTGTTTCAGCTCGAGCCAGTGGGAGGCCGGCACGGTGAAGGGAGCCGCGGGGGGGGGGGCAGTTTCGGTAGACGCGGTGAACGGTCAACTTCCGACGTCGCGGGCCTCGAGATGGGCCGAACCGAGCGTGTTGCCACGTTGCTCTCCGGCTCTTGTTTTTCTGGGTTGAGGAGGCCGGTCAGCAGCGTGGAGGTGCCACGTCTTGTTAATCACTTTTTTTGGTTTTCTCCGGAGCTGTTATTAGGCTCGAGTCACCTCGCTGTCTCATTAGAGGTAATCACCATTTGCTAATAGCTGTTTTGTCTTGCTCGAAAGAAGTAACCTCGTTCGGATCAGTACTGTTGAGATGTGATTAGATATGAGTTACACTGCCATCTGCACTCTGAATACGGGGTACTTCTTCCATCCCGTATTATATTTTTTATTTATCCTAATTTAACTATTATCCGTTTTTTAATATATATATTTTATTTTTAATGCATCTTTATCTACTATTTTATTTTCATTTTTAGTATATTAGTATATCTTTTTTGGCTCTTTTAATTCATGTATTTGCTATTTAAATCAGGATGGATGAAGTACCATTTATTCTATTACCTTTGGCTGGTGCCGTTTCCTTTCTTTTCTGTGATTCCTGAAAGTTACAGTGCACCATCGAACAGACAACAGGAATGTCTAGTTGTAAAATACACGTGAACGTGTACCATCACGAGAAAAAGCTTGAGGAGTTTGATGAAAAAGAAAGTATTGTTGGATGTCTTAGTTTTATGCGTAAGGTACTGTCAAAAGTAGTATGATATTATTATGTGTTGATTTCAGCATTCGCAATTTGATGGTCGCAATCTGAGGGGACGTCTTGGTTGATGTGTAGCAATGCGACCACTTGCCTTGCAGCCGGTGAGGCTAACAGTATATTAGTACTGCTAATCTTGTACTTCACGCCGGCGGAACGGACGACATGACAGTCACAGTGTATGGTCCGTGCCACGTCTCGCAGTAGTTGGGTACGCTTTCGAGGCCTTGTCGACTCTGCCTCCGGCTAACGGAACCGCAGCCGTACCGAGTACCGACTCGTCACACGCCGAGCCGTCGAATTTCTGCAGAGCGATGGTTCCTGACCGACGAACTGGCCGGTCGCGGCGCAAAGCAATTCTGATGACAAGAAAAGAAGTCTCCGGTGACGAGCACGCGCCACCGCGCGCTGCTGATGCGTTTGGTAGCGGAAAGCGGCGTCGCCAATGGCGTTCGCGCCATGGCCCTGCCGACACCGGCGTAGAGTACGACGGCTGAGCGAGTCTCCCTCACGGCGTCGGGCCAGAGCCCCCGCGGGGCATGTGCAGCGGTGGACTTGGAAGCATCAGCAGGTGGTGGACTGGAGTGATGCTGCTGCTGCCCAGGACGGTGACCGCGCACCGGACGGCTGGAAGGTCGAGTCCCGGAGCGGGCGGAGACGGGCGTGGGCGAGAGAGCGACCGCGCAGCAGACAGACCAGCAGTGGCAGGCGCTCCTGGGCTCGGACGGCACGCGGCACGGCGACGCTGGTGAGTGGGCTTCTATTTGGCGAGCGTGGTGGGCTGGCTAGGCTCGCGTGAAATGTATAACTGGGCCAAGCTGGGCCTTGTTTGCTTATCCACGCCAGTCGCCGTGCGTCCCAAGTTCCCAACACCATTCGGTTGCTGCGGAGAAGCTTTCCTCCACTGAAAGCCGAGTCCCATTTCTCTATATAACCCTCCTGCCCCTCCTAGGGTTCTACCCCACGCCGGCGGCGTGACCCGAGTTTCCCGCGAACGATGCCTCGCAAGCACGCGCCGGCGTTCACGCCGGAGTCGGCGTCGGCCGCCGCGTCCGCGGGGGCGTACGACCGGCACAGCCTCCCGGCGCTGCAGGCGAAGATGAAGCGCGACCCGGAGGGCTACGAGCAGGAGCTCCGCCAGCTGTACCGCCACTTCGACTCCTCGGTGAACCTCTTCGAGCACCAGGCGGCGCTCGCCACCACCTCCTCGGGCGCCGGCGGCGAGGTCGCCAAGGAGCTCGGCGACCTCGCGCTCTTCCTCGCCCACGTCGCGCCGTTCTACCCGAATGACCTCGCCGAATTGCCCGACAAGGTTGGGAAATTGCTCAGCACTAATGCGCGTGGGCTGCCGCAGGGACTCCGGGAGCACCTCGTGCAGGCGTTGATTCTGATGATCAATCGGAAGGTAAAGAAGGTCCTTCAGTGTCCTTGCCTGTGCGAGTTTTTTATTTTTTATTTTTTGGGTTCCCTTCAAATTCTGATAGCCTTGCCCATTTGGAATCTGTCTGTTGATTGTTCTGCTGATGGATAGGTAGGAAGTTTTCCTTCGTGTGTACAGATGTTCCAGCGAGTTTACTTGAATGATGTTGGCAATTAGGAGAAAATGGGCATCGCATCAGTACGCGCTCATGATGATGTTGCATAATGACACGCTATGTTCTGTTCTACTGACTTTTATCTTCTGCTAAACAGAATGTTTCGTATTTTAATGATTTCTTCGCCACATGTTTTTGAATCATTAAAATCCTACATCAATGGAGCGTTTACTCTGAACAACAGCCTTATTTACATCATTTACTGTTGCTAGAGTTGCTTGGTTACTCTCATCAATTAAGCAGTGATAATTTAGGTATCCTAAACCACTGTTTTGTAGGATTGATTACTAAATTTTAACATGTTGAAATATACATGTTGTTTCATGCTGATGTCTGATCTTGTGTTATGCTTGTCTGCCCTCTATTTGGAAATAAAATGTTTAGATCGTTGACCTCGAGGACACAATGGATTTATTCATCGAACTTCAAGTTATTGGAGACCAAGCTGTCAAAAAGCTTGCATTTTCGCATATCGTACACAGTATCAGGAGGATGAATCAGAAGAGCAAGAATGAACCCAGGAATCGGAAACTGCAAAACAATCTTTTCAAATTCTTACAGGTTTGTAACATCTTACCTGCATGTTGATCAGTATATTAGGTTTAGCATTTTGGAAGCCACCATTTTTATCGGGTCTCCTACCTCATTTGCTTGGGCCCTCAGGCTGAGGAAGAATCACGAGCTAAGAGGGCATTTACTATTCTGTGTGATCTTCACCGTCGAAGGGTTTGGTTTGATGAGCGCACAACAAATGCAGTATGTGATGCTTGTTTCCATCCTTCATCTAGGTACTTGCTGTTTGAACGTCTTAACTTTTGCTACTGTCTTCTCCCCACTTACAATTGTTGCCTACATGCAGGATTATGATAGCCGCTATTTCATTCCTTCTTGGGTATGAAAACGCAGAATACGATGATGACAGTGATGCGTCCAGCAGTGATGATGAAGCAAATCAAAACCCACAGGTTATTCTTAGTAAAGGGGATGTTTACAAGGTAACTGAGATTTGTCGAGCATCTACTGAAAATTTTTAGTATATTCTCGACGTTACTGCATCTGATGCATCGTTTGTCCTTTGTTTTTACTTTATAATTCTCAGGCAAACCACAAAGGCACTGCTGCTAGTAAGAAAAAAAAGAAAGCTAAACTACAGCGTGTCATTCGTAGTATGAAAAGGCAACAGCGCAAATCTACTGAGACAACTGCTCCCAGTTACTACTCACCGCTAACGCATTTAAAGGATCCCCAGGTGCGGTACTACAGTATAATTGTTCATGTGCCAGGACTTTAGACTCTTGATGAAGTTCACCCTTTTATTTGTATTGGAAAGTCTGAAATTTTTTTTTCTTTGTTTGCCTCACAGAGTTTTGCTGAAAAGCTTTTCTCTCGTCTGCAGAAATGCAATGAGCGATTTGAGGTTTTCTGCTTCTTTTATTCATATAGTCAATGCTTTTGTTGATCTTATCCATATGGATTATGGAACATTATTAATCATTCAAGCTTAAAAAAAAAATCTATTGCCTTGCAGGTAAGGATGATGATGTTAAAAGTTATAGCAAGGACCATTGGGCTGCATCACTTGGTTCTATTGAACTTCTACCCATATCTTCAAAGATATGTTCAAGTATGTATTTAAATATAGGAGTAGTATTTTGCAATCTGCACTATCCTTTGAAATATCATCTAGTTTGATTATGTTTCTGCTAGTTATAATTCTTGTACCCGCTTATGCAGCCTCATCAACGAGATGTAACTACTCTACTTGCTGCAGCAGTGCAGGCTTGCCATGATATGGTGGTACACTTCACTCCATTATGTTTCTTTTACTAATTTGCCACGTAATAGTGTTTTTATTGATGATGATCGTCATCATACTTATAACTATAATTATTATCTTATTTTTAGGTGCCTCCAGATGCTGTTGAACCACTGTTCAAGCAGATAGTAAATCAATTTGTTCATGACCGATCTCGTCCAGAGGTTTGTACAACACTTATTCAGCATGTGAAATATCTATGATCATCTGTCTAACCTCACTCCTTGTAGGCTATTGCCGTTGGCTTGAATGTTGTGAGAGAGATCTGCATGAGAATGCCCCTGGTAGGTACCTCAATCTTTTTGATACCTTAATGTACATGTGGCTGTAATTCTACTTGGGGGTGAAAATTGGTGAGCCTTAGGTTCATTCTCAAACCTTTTTTTTAGCATCCCCAAACCTCTTTAGTTCAACCAAATGCACTAATTTTTCAAAAGGATCTACCTCACTCTTTTTGATACCTTAATATCTGTGTGGCTTTAGTTCTAATTAGGGGTGAAAATTGGTGACCCATAGGTTCATCTCCAAACCTCTTTAGGTGGCGTTTGGATTTCTGGAAATGGAGGATGGGTTTGGGATTGGGAAATGAATAGATGGTTAGGATATAATGAGTTGGATGAATGAACGGTCCAGATCTTTTCCTTTGTCCTCTTATCCCTATCCCAGATTACATTTCCGGAAACCCAAACACCACCTTAGTTCAACCAAATGAACTAGTTTTCCAAAATTATCATATTTTGGAAAACTAGTTCTTGGTTGAATTAAAGAGGTTCGGAGATGAACCTGTGGTTCAATACTTTTCAGCAGTAATCGAACGACCAGATGTCCCTCAACTGAACTTCGTTCTTGGAGCTCTAGTCCTTTTACCACTTGTTTTTCATACGTGATGCATCCCCTGCAACCTGTTGCACGTTTGCAAACAGGCATTGAAATCAGTTGATATGTTCTTTGTTGGCTGATACTGATAGAGTGGAACTGCTTTCTAAAATTTTGAAGCATGTGGTCAAATGAAGAGGTATAACTCATGAACAGTTTTAGTTTGAGCAACTCAGCATTTGTCTTTTGAAGCTGGAATATCTGTTAGTGATTTTGCTACTTATTATAGAACGCACATGCTAGTCTGGTACTTTTTTGTTATCTTGAATTCTAGAATATCTTAAGTTTTTTTTACGTAAATTGATGCAAGTGATATGTTTCTTGAATTATCTCCTTTATATCCACTCTTCTGGTTAAATGTACAGATGATGAACGAGGATCTGCTTCAAGACCTTGTGCTATATAAAAAATCACATGAGAAAGCTGTTTCCATTGCAGCTCGTTCTCTGGTCACATTGTTCAGAGAGGTCAGGTGTCCCATGCAAATTCTGTGACAGTTCCTTTGTATGTATACTGAAGTTTCTTGTACCTAAGCCTCTATTGTTTGAATTTCAGATCTGCCCTTCGTTGTTAGTCAAGAAAGACCGTGGCCGTCCTGTTGATCCAAAGGCTCGGCCAAAAGCGTTTGGAGAAGTCACTGTTGCTAGTGATGTGCCTGGTGCTGAGTTGTTAAATGAAAATATTTCATTGGGAGGGGAAGGCTCAGATGATGAGGCTGATTTTGATACTGGTGATGAGATAGACTTACCATCTGATGCAAATAAGCTATCAAATCCTGAAGATAACGAGGAGGAAGATGAAGTATCCGGGGAATATGAAGTAGTCTTGGGCCATGATACTTCCGATCAAGATAGTGATGAAAATGATGAGGGAATAGAAGATGATTCTGATATGGATGGTAATACTGATGTATCTGATGAGGATATAGAAGATGATGAACCGAATGAAGGAATAAATAATTCAGAAGATGATGAAGGTTCAGACCAGGCTGAAGATAGTGATGCGGAAGATGAATCCAAGGCCTATAAAAGGAAATTAAGTGATTATCTTGGGCAGCTTAATACCGCTGATGCAAGCCTCCGAGCTCTGAAGAGGTTAGCAGGAGCCAGCAGAGGTGAAGTTTTATCGGGTGAATCTGATAAAATTTTATCTGATGAGGATTTTAAGCGTATCAAAGAGCTCAAGGTGTGTGAATATCAGATGACTTATCAGATTTTTATTACTTCATTTTCTGATACATTTACTTCAGTTTCATGTTCAAACTAGCAAAGTTCCGCATGTTGGTGGAAAAAGATAATCTATTGCATATAAGTTTTAGTTTGATAATACTGTTCCTCTGTTAGATCTTAGAGAATAATTTGAATTTCAGGCAAAGAAAGATGCAAAACTGGCTTTGGCTCAGCATGGACTAAGCAAGGGTGGTGACCCAAGGTCTGCAACATTTAAGATTCCATCTTCAGATCTGCTTAGTTTGAAGCGGGTTGATCCAGCTCAGTTAGAGGTGCGCCGCAAACCCAAACATTCTCCACCTCTCCCTCATACAGAACTTCATGCTCATGCATGCAGGCACGCATTTGATGTGCATACATTTTCTTATGCAGGCTCACATTAGAAGAAAGCTTTCTAAAGAGGAAAGATTAGCGCTAGTGAAAGCTGGAAGAGAGGATAGAGACCCTTATGTGTCGAGGGCGTCTACCAAGCAGAAAAAGGTAAACTTGTAGACATGGTTTTTGCGCCATTTTGGGTCAATGCATCCGTGTGATCTATTGTTCTGTTGTACTTTTTTTCTGAGCTGATTTATTATACTGTCATGTATAGACCGGTGGCTTGAGCAATAAGCAGAAACAACACAAGAAGAGGATGCCACTGGCTGCAACGAGAGCAAAGGCAGCACGATCACGACAGGAGAAGAAGCAGCAGCGCAAGCGCTCTGGAAATCAGTTCAGAGGCCGGAAGGCGTGGAAATGAGAATACTTCGCAGTTTATTTAGTAACATTATATGGTTGAAATTTTGACTCGTCCAGTAATTTATTATTACCTCCGTAGATAATGTTTGCAAAGGTTGCACCAAAGTTCTTGATTTGCAGAAAGGGTTTGATTTTTTTTTTCAATTCTTCGTGTCCTTAAGCATATCTCTGTTCTCTAATGTTTTTCCACTAGTATTTCTGAACCGTGTATGGGGTATGGACCCAGCTAGGGGTGTTCACCGGAGGTTCACCAAACCGGCTGCGAAACCGGTAGTTCATTTTTGTCCCCAGTTACTGTGCACATACTTGGATACTGTTCGTTCGTGGCTTATTAGACAACCGCAGCCCGTTTCTCCTTGACGGTTTAATCAAACCACCGGTGACAATTGATTATTCGGCGATGCCCAGAACGTTTTGCCCGCGAATTAAGGTCCCCATGGAATCACATAGGGCCTAACTGTGCGTCTTATCACAAATCTAACACTTCGTTTAAACATGCGTCGGGCTGGATACCAGCTTGCTCCGGCTCTGTCGAGCTCGTTTGCATAATGAGTTGGCTTAGCTCGGCTTGTTAGCAAAACGAGCAAAAAATATAGCTGGGCGCGTGCTTGCTCACGAGCAAGATATGAAAAATGAATGATATAAAATAGATAATTTTATGTCTATGACCTTCTTTGGAACATAGAAAAAAATTTTGTTTCTTGCCCTTTTTTACTGTAAAATTGAATTAATTTCTGTAAAATTTATGTTTGATTCTTATGAAATTTATACGTTCCAAAGGATATCTACTTATTTTTTTATATTATGAAGTCCAATATCACTCTCAACATAGCCTTCAAAATCAAGGTAATTAAAGATGCCTGTTACATGTTGCCAAGCTCATTTTGCTATAAAAAAAAAAAACTTAGGCTGATCCGTTAAAATTAAAAGATGCTAGTATCAGTTTTCTTCCAGCCCTAAATTTGTATTTGATGACTCAGAGAAAATCATATATCGGTCTACATATTTGCAACATAAGTGCGCTGGAAGTTGAAGATCTGGTATGATGATGTGAAGAAAAAGATTGCTTGATAGAGTAACCCCATTAGCTTGTCAAGTGGTGCTACTGCTGTCTCTTTCTACTTTAGTTTGTGGGGTGACCTTTTCAGCCTTACCTGCCATCTCGACGAGAACTATTAATCTGACTCATCTTCCTGTTAAATCACTAACGACCGCATCGGCCTCCCTGATATCGACCAATCTGCTCATCATCCTCTGGTGGTTGTGAGTGACCAGCGGCGTGACAGGATGAAGACGGCGTGCGTGACCGGAGGGAGCGGCTACATCGCCTCCGCGCTCGTCAAGATGCTAATGGAGAAGGGCTACGCCGTCAAGACGACGGTCAGGAACCCGGGTCCGATTCCCTGTCTCCCTTGCTCAGATCAGTACAAGTCTGAAACTGACTAGCAGGCTCTGATCGTTCGATGAAACCTGAACTGAAACCACCAGAGGACACGGAGAAGAACTCCCACCTCAAGGAGCTTCAGGCGCTCGGTCCGCTGACGGTCCTCCGCGCCGACCTGGACCAAGAGGGTGGCTTCGACGACGCCGTCGCCGGCTGCGACTACGTCTTCCTCGTCGCAGCTCCGGTGAACCTCATGGCGGAGGATCAAGAGGTGCACAGCTTTTGCACCTCGCGGTGTTGCCACTCTTCTTAACTTCACTGACCAATTTCGTGGTGGTTTCAGAAAGAACTGGTCGAGCCTGCTGTCCGAGGAACGCTGAACGTCTTGCGCTCGTGCGCGAAAGCCGGGACGGTGAGGCGCGTGATCCTGACCTCGTCGGCCGCCGGAGTCTACATCAGGCCGGACCTGCAGGGCGAGGGGCACGTCCTGGACGAGGAGTCGTGGTCTGACGTCGAGTACCTGACAGCCGAGAAGCCGCCGACCTGGGTCTGTATGTCCGCGCCCGTGCACGTCGAATTCATCACAGTCAGTCTAGCTTGGATCATCCGACAACGCTTGCTGACGGAGTATCTGTTGTGGACCTCGATTGTTGCAGGGGTACTGCGTGTCGAAAGTGCTCCTGGAGAAGGCGGCGAGCAGGTTCGCTGAGGAGCACGGCATCAGCCTCGTCACCCTCTGCCCTGTTATCACGGTGGGCGCGGCGCCGGCACGGAAGGTCCGCACGAGCGTCATCGACAGCCTCTCCTTGCTGTCCGGTGAGTGAGCTCTGTTCCGGCCTCGTGGTGCATACTCTATTCATGTCGATCATGCTGGTTTACTTTTCCGTTCGTGTAAAATCTCTAGGCAGCGAGGCAGGGCTCCGCGTGCTCAAAGGCATCGAGAGGACCTCCGGGGCCGTGCAGCTGGTTCACGTCGTCGACCTCTGCCGCGCCGAGCTGTTCGTCGCCGAGGAGGACGCCGCCGCGGGGAGGTACGTCTGCTGCAGCCTCAACACGACGGTCCTCGAGCTCGCGCGATTCCTTGCGCAGAAATACCCGCAGTACAAAGTGAATGCCAACCTTCTGTAAGAATCTCACTCCTTCCAGGCTCTGAATTCTTTCATTATTAATTATGCGATGGTGATGGTGAAGAAGAAGGTTTTCTTTCTTCAGCGCCAACGATGACCAGCTACTCGAGAAGCCGAGAGTCTGCCTCTCCTCGGCGAAGCTGGTCAGAGAAGGGTTCGAGTTCAAGCACAACACACTGGATGAGATATACGACGACGTCGTGGAGTACGGCAAGGCACTGGGGATCCTGCTCGACTGATGCCGCGTCTCCTCTGCTCTTCACCATCCATAACTTATCTCGAAGAATAAAAAGGGCCTCTGTATGTTTGTGTATTATATATGCTGAACCGAAGAATAAATAGTTCAGTTTGCAAACCTCTCGTCAATAAAGATGACGAGTTTGTGTGTATTCTATACCGTATCTAACTAGCACGTCAATACCGCCGTACGACGTATCGAGACGGATACAAAGTACGAATACTATACTAGGGAGAAAATGATGAGCCCGAGACTCCCGTCATCTCGTCAATCGGCATGGCATCGGCGGTAGGCGGCATGCGCTCCTCACATGGCACGCTCTTCATCAGTTGACCAGCCGGCGAACCAACCCTTCAAGCGTCACCTACCTCGCCCCTCTCAGAAACGTATTCTACCGTCTTTAGTTTCCTGCTGGAGGACCAAAACTGTTTTATTCGTCCTCTAATATCATTGGTCAGGTCTATAAAGCTCATGCTCAGGGACGTCACAGCCACCAGTCAGTCCTCACTCGCTTCGAGTCTTAACGAGCGAATCCATCGTCTAACCTTTCGTCAGGGACTGACGGCTGCTGCAGGTCGGCGGCCATGTCGTCTTCGGGTGGCAGGACGACGGCGTGCGTGACCGGAGGGAACGGGTACATCGCCTCCGCGCTCATCATGATGCTGCTGGAGAAGGGCTACGCCGTGAAGACGACGGTCCGAAACCCCGGTCTGTCTGATTCCTCCCGAGGTTTCATTCAGCTCATGATATCGTCTGACAGAAGTTGGCTTAGGCACGGAAACTGACATTGTTCGGCGCTGTTGTGAATCTTAATCCCAGATGACATGGGGAGAAACTCCCATTTCAAGGAGCTGCAGGCGCTTGGTCCACTGGAGGTCCATGGCGCCGACCTGGACGAGGAAGGCAGCTTCGATGACGCCGTCGCCGGCTGCCACTATGCCTTCCTCATCGCTGCTCCGGTGAACCTCCATGCAAAAAACCCTGAGGTGAACAAGCGCTGCCACACTTGCCATTCGGTTCTTTTTGTGCTCGAAGGCACAATGTGATATGGTACTATTCACCAAGTTAAAATTTGGTGGTGTTGGCAGAAAGAGCTGGTGGAGCCCGCTGTCCGCGGCACGCTCAACGTTCTGAGGTCGTGCGTCAAAGCCGGGACGGTGAAGCGCGTGGTCCTGACCTCGTCGGCGGCCGCCGTCTCCAGCAGGCCGCTGCAGGGCGAGGGCCACGTGCTGGACGAGTCGTCGTGGGCCGACGTCGAGTGGCTCACCTCGGAGAAGCCTGGTCCCTGGGTAATGCACACTGAATCGCATCGTGTTCATTTCAAAAATGCAAATGGTCTTTGCACTCTTGCCCGCACACAACCACAACATGGGCACTGCTTGCATATCGCAGGCGTACCCGGTGTCGAAGGTGCTGTTGGAGAAGGAAGCGAGCAAGTTCGCGGAGGAGCACGGCATCAGCCTGGTCACCGTGTGCCCCGTCCTCACCGTGGGCGCGGCGCCGGCGAGGAGGATCCACACGAGCGTGCCCGCCAGCCTCTCCCTGCTCTCCGGTGACGAGGCGGCGTTCGGCATGTTGAAAGGCGTCGAGACGGCCTCCGGCGGCGTGCAAATGGTCCACGTGGCCGACCTCTGCCGCGCCGAGGTGTTCGTGGCCGAGAAGGCGGCGGCCGCCGTCGGGAGGTACATCTGCTGCGGCGTCAACAGCACCGTCGCAGAGATCGCGCGCGTCCTGGGCGACAAGTACCCGCAGTACAGCGTGAAGACGAAACTGCTGTAAGGACCATCGACCGTGGACGGTGACGCTTCCCTTTTTTCACGTTTGGCAAAATGTTAAAATGATGAACGGTGGTTGGTTGCTGAACTTCTGCAGCTCCGGCGAGCTGCTTGAGAAGCCTCGAGTGCGCCTGTCGTCGGCGAAGCTGGTCCGGGAAGGGTTCGAGTACGAGTACAAGACGCTGGACGCGATCTACGACGACGTCGTCGAGTACGGCAAGGCCCTGAGGATTCTGCCAAACTGACGACATGCTCCTCTGCTTTCGATGGTCCAAGAATAAGTCGACGCCATGCCACCAGTACGCTGAGATTAGTGGGTTCAGTTAGTTTGTACTACTACTACTATGCATATGTGATAGTTTGTCCCGGAACTGTCACTGCCACTATGACATCGACCGAATAGGGGTAATAAAAATTGCTTCAGAAAATTTTGTTACCGTGCACGGAGAAAGTAATCTCGTGTACCAGAATTTGACAAATTCAGAACATTGCTTTCAATTCAGGGTGTGTTTGTTCCGGATAGAGATCCCCTACCTTCAACGGGGTGAAGTCACCGCGTGACTTCGGTGCCATCCACCGTCCATGTGATTTCGGTTCATTGGACGGTTCAAATTGTGGCGCAAGCAATACGATTATCGCCGCCCATGCTTGAGTACTGTTGTATGAAGAATTTTTTTTTCGAAATGAAACTATTATTTAAAAAATTTAAAATAATATCTAAATTTAAGAAATTTTATAAAGAAACCGGATGAATTGGATCATTTTTCTAGTATAGGTTCATCTCGCCGCGCTTTTTATGTAGGTGTCTTTTGAGTTATTTTTAAAGTTTACTGAAGTTGTTCTGTTAGTGTCAATATTTTTTAAAGTTGTTGGTTAGTCTCTAAAATTTCATAAAGTTGTTCCGTTAGCTTTCGAAGTTTTCTAAAGTTATTTCGTTAAATTTGTCTCGTCGTTTTTTTTTCTAAAGTTATTCCGTTAAATTTGTCTCGTCGTTTTTTTTGTGTAAGTGCCCTCCTCCAAGTTATTCTCAAAATTTACTAAAGTTGTTCCGAATTGGATCATTTTTCTAGTATAGGTTCATCTCGGCACGCTTTTTGTGTAGGTGTCCTCTGAGTTATTTTTAAAGTTTATCCGTTAGTGTCAATATTTTTTAAAGTTGTTGGTTAGTCTCTAAAATTTTATAAAGTTGTTCCGTTAGCTTTCGAAGTTTTCTAAAGTTATTCCGTTAAATTTGTCTCGTCGTTTTTTTGTGTAAGTGCCCTCTAAGTTATTCTCAAAATTTACTAAAGTTATTCTCAAAGTCGTAAGGCACTTAGCGTGATGAGACGAACCTATACTAAAAATGATTCAATTCGATCCGATCCAATCATTTTTTTAAAAAAAATTCTTAAATCTAGATATTATTTTTAAATTATAAGAAATAGTATATTTTGAAAAAATAAACTTCATACAACAAGCTCCAAGTATGAATGGCAATGATCTTAATGCATGCACCACAACTTAAGCCGTCGGATGGACAAGATCACTTGGACGGTTGCAAGGTTTATGATTTGTTTAAACCGCTAAAACCGGTCGAGACCGGTTTGATGAAAACTGTGAAAATCGTAAAAATCGGTCGAAAACCGTTTCAAATCAAAAATTCAAAATTTGAACGAACTACAGTAAACCGTTCAGTTTCAACGGTTAGCCGACAGATTTCTTCAGTTTTTATAGTTTCAGAATTCAAAATTTGAAACCCACCGGTTTTAACAGTAAGTCGAGCGGTTTTATCGGTTTCGGTATTCTGAAATTTTTTAAATTTTCAATTTTTTAAAAATTTTTACAATAAAAACTGAATTTTTTGGTGAAACTGGATCGCAGCGTTAAAGTTGAAAATGTTAAAACCGAGCACCGAGCAATTTACTGCGTTTTATGAACCCTGACAGTAGTACCGAAGTCACGATGTTGCTTCACCCCGTTGAAGGTAGGGGATCTCGATCCCTCTCGATCCGTTGGTTCCTAGGGCTGCGGCAGCAGCGGCAGCTGCCCACATTAAAATGAATGTTGTGTGGTTCAGCTGGAGCTACACCTCACCTACGGAACGGGCCCTTATATCACAAAGAAAAAAATGGCAATGTCATCGTCCGATCACTGATTTTGACTCCATGCAGCCACCAACTCAATCAGAGAAACCTCACAATTTGTGTTCCCGTGGTATAGCGAGTGAGAGAGAGCTCTCTTTCCCTTGTGTACTGTGAGGAGATAGAAGTGGTAGTCAGCGATGTCGGCGGGCGACAGGAAGAAGGCGGCGTGCGTCACCGGAGGGAACGGATACATCGCCTCCGCGCTGATCAAGATGCTGCTGAACAAGGGGTACGCCGTGAAGACGACGGTTAGGAACCCCGGTTCGATTCCTCGATCCTGTTTTTTTGTTTTGTTCATGCTCTTAAGAGAAATCCTCTGCGTTTCAAGAATCTTAGAAATTCTCCTAGCAGTTCATGTTCTCTGACAGATGCTCTGCGTTTAATTTCAGTCAGTTCAGAGAAGGATTCCGAAACTCAAATACTGAATGCTAGGCTTAATTACCAAAAGAGATTCAAAAAATTCTAAGATTATGTATGAAACGAAAAAAAATTCTATAAAATTAAATTGATTCTTATGAAATTTCTGCGTTTGAAACAGTGCCTCGTCACGTGATGCTATAATCATTTCTCTGGTCGTTTTGTATGGTTCTGAAACCTCAGACATGTCGAAGAACTCCCACCTCAGGGAGCTTCAGGCGCTCGGCCCGTTGGAGGTTTTCCGGGCCGACTTGGACGAAGAAGGCAGCTTCGACGACGCCGTCGCCGGCTGCGACTACGCCTTCCTCGTCGCCGCTCCGGTGAACCTGACGTGTAAGAATCCGGTGGTGCGCGTCACATCGCCATGATTGTGGTCGTCTGTTTCTGCTCGCCGTACTTTAACTCGTGTGCTCCACAGCCGACGAGCTCACCTCAGTCTAAGATCACCGAGTCTGATGATGGCAGGAAGAACAGATCCAGCCAGCGGTCCGAGGAACTCTCAATGTGATGAGGTCGTGCGTCAAGTCGGGGACGGTGAAGCGCGTGATCCTGACCTCGTCGGCGGCCTCGATCTTCATGACGCCGCCGGAAGGCGAGGGCCATATCGTCGACGAGGAATCCTGGGCCGACGTTGAGTTCCTCAGAGCCAACGAGCCACCGCTGTGGTGGGTGTGTAACTACCATGACAGTTCTTAGTCCAAGTCCAACTCTAGCCATACCGATCCTAGCTCTGCTCAAGTTCACACCGTGCCTTGTAGGCGTACCGTGTCTCCAAGGTGCTCCTGGAGAAGGCGGCGAGCAGGTTCGCGGAGGAGCACGGCGTTTTCCTCGTCACCCTCTGCCCCGTCGTCACCGTGGGCGCGGCGCCGGCCCCGAACGCCGTCAGCAGCGTCCCCAACTGCCTCTCCCTCCTCTCGGGTGAGGTCTCAGGATCGTGCGCAAATGACATGTCAGTGCAGTCTCGTGATTTCAGACGGCGTCACGCCGCAAGACTTGCGTGGTTGTTTCAGGCGACGAGGCCGCTTTCGCCGTGCTGAGAGGCACCGAGAGGGTGTGCGGCAAGGTGGCGCTGGTTCACGTCGACGACCTCTGCCGCGCCGAGATTTTCGTCGCCGAGGAGGAGGTGGTCCCGGGGAGGTACCTCTGCAGCAGCCTCGACACGACCATCCTCCAGATCGCACGCTTCCTGGAAGAGAAATACCCGCAGTACCCCGTGAAGAGGGGTCTTCTGTAAGAACTAGAATCGTCCTCGCTCAGAGCTCTGAATTCGTGCACTTAACTTGTATTTTTTTTCCCAGTTGCACTGACGAGTTACCACGTTCTTCTCGCATCGTGTAGCTCCGACGACGAGCTGCTTGAGAAACCAAGGGTGCGCTCGTCGTCGGCGAAGCTGGCCCGGCAAGGGTTCGAGTACAAGTACAAGACGCTGGACGAGATATACGGTGATGTGGTGGAGTACGGGAACGCCCTGGGTATCCTACCAAACTGATCCCGTGATCCGATGCTTCTCTGCTTTTAATCAATGGGTGGAAGTGGAACAACAGACCGTTTGCTGACTAGAACTACTCCATTTGGTTTCATATTTGTTATAATATTTTGGACAACAACACGGTATCTAAAATACAATTTTAATTTTTATTTTTTCATAAGTTTTTATTTAAAAGTGGTATATGTATATTTTTATGGAATATTTTTTTTAAAATAAATCTATTCATACCCAAACATGTCCAAAATATCAAAAATAATGGTACTGGAGGTAATATTCATTATGAGTCTAATGATACTAGTTAGGTATTTTATAATTTAACCTTATTTCCTAAGAAAATTTTGTAGTGGCATGGCATTATAGTGACGGGTAGTTGCGGGCACGCCGAATCAAATCATGTCGTTATAGGATGTGGGTCTGGCTTTCAAATAGGAAAGCGCCTTTTCCTCCGACAGGAGGTTCTATCGTGAGCACGACGGATGAAGAAAATCTCGGTCCGATCCCAATCAGATTCTGAAAATGAACTTCATGCACGATAAGACTATATTTTCCTTTCTTTCCTCTCTTATTTGCTTGGCGCAAACGCAACAAAAGCCCCCAGGCCATTCGTTGCTCACACGACAACATCATGCTCATGACTTACTGATCGTCGACCAGCCGGAACGGAAAGGACCACTCCACTCTGCATCTTTGAACCATGTAAGACGAGGACCACATCGTGCTCATACTTGAACCTTGCCGAGATGGCAGGTGACCAGAAGATAGCGTGACCGCTGGAGAAAGGGTCGTCTTCGTCGTCGTGAAGACAACGATCTCGTTCGAGTTTGCTCGCTGTACTTTGTACTCTTTCTGTTTTTTAATTGATATTATTGTTTTTTAATTTTTTAAAATTTTTATATATTTTAATATAATTTGATTTGTTATTAAAGTTATTTGAGTCACACAACTTAAAATTTTACATATTTAAATAAATTTTTAAATAAAATAAATAGTTAAAATTGATAGTAAAAATTAACAGTGATATTAATATAAAAACGCATGGAGTATGTTTGCGCAGATTGTTTTTCGTTTGATCCGCGGAAGGAAAAGCGACGGGCCGACTGGTGCCCGCTGCCGTTGACGAGCTTACGGCCCACCTCGCTGAAAAGAGTTCCTTCCATTAAGGCCTTTAAGTCCACTCCATAGGCCGCCAGACTCAACATCCCACCGAGCGCTGCGCCGCGTGGCCGCGGCTTGCAGCCGGCCCGGCGCCGTCCCCTAAGCTAAGCTGCGGCGCGCCCGACACGCGCCACGCGCTGGAGCAGCGAGACGGCACAAGCCATTGCTCCTGCTCCCACGCCGAGCCAACGCTTCGAGTCGAGTCCACGTCGTCCGCTGTGTCGCCGCAGGACTCGAGGCGTTGTGTGCGCTTCTCTCCGGTAGGATTGGATTGGATGACTGGATCGTCCCGAGCCGCGGCCAGCCTCCGATCCAACGCAGCGGTCGCCGCGCGCTGCGTGGTCAGAACGCTCGCGACACGTACGGGTGCGGGTGGAGACGACCGGCGCGAGGACATGTGCGGCCGCGCCGGCGGTCCAGAGCGATCTGATCGCGGATCTGGGCCGACATCTTGACGCCCGTACGTGCGGCCGATCTGTCCGTCTGACACCTCGCCTGGCATCCATATAGCGTTAAGGTTCGTTGGACCGAGCCGTTCGCAGCATGACGATCAGGCGACGGAGAGAAATTTTATAATTTTCAAAATATTATTAATTAAAGTTAAAAGAATTTGATTTTATTTAAATTTAAAAATACTTATACTTTGAAATAGGTGTAAGTATATAGGAGGAGTAGTATATTTCGCCACGAGTTCCATGACATGACTAGGGAAGTGGCAACTGAAATCATAGCGGGAACCAGTCGCGGTGCTGATCTCACTTTATGTAGCGGATCATAGCGGGAGCCAGTCGAATCAAAATAAGACGATAAACCGATCACGTTGTGCCTTTGCAGACACACTCAAAGACCGAGCATGCGTAGCAGCCATCGAGTGGTTCTGGCGCACGGTCAAGCCGTCGCCGTGTTGCATTGCAACACTGAAAGAAACGGTGAGGTCTACATCAACCAGAAAAAAAGAGCGGCTGGTCCCTGTCCAGAACATGAGGGAAGAGGAAACGAGGCATATACCCTCACGATTCCTCCCTCTTTTGGAGGAGAAAGAAAAGAAAAAAGCACGCGCCTTTCGTGCGCTTCTTCCAACCTTCTTGTTTGGGCCATCGGTTCGTGGCGATTTTGATATTGGTATGCCCAGTACAACAATTGGTTCGGACGTTCGGTGATAGAGAAGGGCCAAGGTTCTGTCAATGCCGACTTAAACAAAACCTTATCCAAATTAGGCATCTGAATCCACATGCCAATTCAAATCGATGCTGTTGCCTTGCCTGTAACTGTGGATCGGCTGTAGAACAGCGTGTAATTACTAAGTAGGAAAATAATGAAATTTATTTACTGCTTCTACTTACTGGACTTCTTTTCTAGTAGTATCCCCGAGAATTGACAGGGTCAAGCTGGAGTCGGCCAGGATTTTCAAGCGGATCATCAGCGCATCACAACTGTTTCCAAGGAAGCAGCGTGCATGCTTTCCTCAAATCGTCTTGATAATAACAGCTGCGCCGCGCTCGCACATGCCGATCCGATCGGCCTACAAATAACAGGCCCACAGCGCGAATGCGCGGTACGCGCGCGACGAAAGCGCACACCCAACAACAACCCGCATACACACACACAAACAAAAAAAAGGCCTCATTCAACACGACCCCGCGCGCCGCCAACCCCAACCATGCCCGCGACGACGGAGCCGCTCCTCGCCGCCACCGGCGGCGAGTCAACGACGCCTCATCGGAACACCACCAACAACACTGGGGGCCGCCGCGTGGGCATCGACGAGGCGCTGTCGTCGTACGCGGGCGAGTTCGGGCGGTGGCAGCTGCGGCACTTCGTGCTGGTGTCGGCGGCGTGGGCGCTGGAGGCGCTGCACACGATGGTGATCATCTTCGCGGACCGCGAGCCGGCGGCGACGTGCGCGGCGCCGGACGGCCGGT
>BCLG01000433.1:25752-74980 GCA_001602295.1 Zoysia matrella | reverse complement strand
GCCGGCGGCGCCGCGGCGTCCACCGTCGCCGAGTGGGGGCTCGTCTGCGGCGAGCGGTACAAGGTCGGGCTCGTCCAGGCCGTCTTCTTCGCCGGCTGCATGATTGGTCAGTACTCATTACCCCGCTGTCGATCGCCTCGTGATCTTCGCGCTCGTCAGTGGCCGCGTGCGTGTTAATCGGTGGGTCGTTGGTTCGTTCGGGGAGGAGGACGGATAGGTCGCGGGGAGGATTTGTTTGAACTGGATCCCGTTGTTTTGGGCAACGAAATGAGTACGGAGTGGTAGGCAGAAAGGAGCCGAGTATCGTGTACTGTACTAGCTATGATGACGAGATTTCGCTCGTGGTTCGCTTTGGGGCCGGCGTTGCGGCGGCCCCTGCTTTGTTTGGCTGTTTAAGGCCGCGTGCGCTGTCGCCTCCCGTTTGCGGCGGCCAAGTTCGTGGTTCGCCTTCGTTCGCTGCACCATGGCCACATGGTGACATGGATGCCGATCGATCGAGTGTTAGTGGATGCATTTTTATTGTTTAAAAAAAATAGATTGGGAGTGTCTCACGTCGAGCGATCGACGAAGGGGGCAGCAACAGCCAGTGATTTTGCCTTGGACTCGTGGAGTCAAGAACGTGACCCCTGTTCGTTGATTGAAACAGTGCGTCCGTAATCGTCGTTTCTAATGCTTGTGTCCATGTGAGTGTTCTAGTAGGAGCCTAGCAAGAGCAGCGGAAAACTTGAGCGCCACCATTGCTAGGAGCCGAGCAAGAACAGTACTAGAAAACTTGAGCGCCGCCTTTGTTTGACTTCTTCGCTTGCACCCCGCAGCATCTTTTCTCCGCTCTGTCGCCTAGCGTTGTGGCAACCATAGATAACGACGATCAGCGTCCCATTATACCGCATTGATAACAATTATCCGCCGTCACCTTCCTGACCGCATCCGTCGCCAAACTTACCGCGGTTAGAATACTGTCAATTTGCATAGATGTCCTATTCAGCTAGGAGCGGGTAACTTTTCCATTGCAATCGCAAGTTGGCTGAAACGAGATATACCGAGGAATCTTTCTGAAAGATCCAAGCATCCCGCTGCCGCGCTCATCCAATACCAGCGGCTGTGGATTCGCATTAGAATCTCCCGATTGGACTGTCGATGCATCCAGACCGACAGGCGACAAACGCCCGTCTCTATCCGTCCGTTTGAGGGACCAGCATACCGGGTTATCATAACGTTTCTTCTATAATTAATAAATACAGTAATATGACACTATCTTGTGCCGGTGCGCTGAACCTCGGTTATGCACAGTCGGCAAAAGAAGAATTTGTATATTTGAGATTTAAAACGTTGTTTTTATAATTTTGTCATCTGTGTAAATAATATATAAGACTATTTGTGTCTATGATTTATAGGATCAGTGACAAATTTTTTGGCAAATTTTTGAAGTGACAAAAATCCCAAGGACTCGTCGGCAAAAAACAGGGGATGAGTAAAAAAAACTTGTTTATTTATACCAATTTTTTAAAGAAATAATCAGCAACGGATATGCGTTACTCTGCTCAGCTCAAGTCAGGCGCAGCAGTGTTCGCAGGGCAAATTATTCATGGGTGCGAAATTTTCCGTGCTTATCGTGGCCGTTCTGCCGCCGATTGATTGGCCATGCTAGGGTGGCGTGGCGCGGCGTCACACGCACGGGCGCGAGCCGGCGAGCGTGGAGCAAATTGGCTTCTGCGTGTGCGTAGCAAGGCGACGTGGCTGTCCCAGACGTGCCAAGTGCCCAACTCCTGTGGCTGCGGCGGGGACAATCCCACCTGACCAATCGCCCTGCCCCATCCCGTTGCAGCATTTGACGGGCCCGTTGTATGGATTGGGCTGCAGGCGTCGATTCGCACTTTGGGTTCCATTACATCGAACTGGGCCCAATGACACATGATTCATCTGTCTCTGCTCTGAATTTTCTCTGTTTCGCGCCCTCTCGCGCGCACGAACGTGAGGAAATTTGTCAATTTTTTTGAAAGAGAGATTTTTATCCTCATGCGGATGCGCTGGGTCGGCCTCGAACCCAGCGGCGTCGGCTTCAACGACTCGCTCTACCAACGAGCTACAAGCTGGTCCGCTTGGAATTTGTCACTGACCCTCAGAGCTGACGTGTGTTGTTTCTCTGCAGGCGCCGGCGTGTTCGGCCACCTCTCGGACTCGTTCCTGGGCCGGAAGGGATCGCTCCAGGTGGTCTGCATCCTCAACGCCGCGTTCGGCCTCCTCACCTCTCTCGCGCCCAACTACTGGGCGTACGCCGCGCTGCGGCTCCTCACGGGCTTCAGCACGGGCAGCGTGGGCGTGCTGGCCTTCGTGCTCGCCACGGAGCCCATCGGGCCCTCGCGCCGCGGCGCCGTGGGCATGTCCACGTTCTACTTCTTCTCCGGCGGCATTGCCGCGCTCGCGGGCGTGGCCGCGCTGTCGCCGCAGTCGTGGCGGACGCTCTACGTCGTCACCTCGCTCCCGTCCCTCGCCTTCGTCGCCGGGGTCATGCCGTTCGTGTCCGAGTCGCCTCGGTGGTACCTCGTGCGGCGCCGCGCCGACGACGCCATGCGCGTGCTCCGCGCCATCGCGGACGCCAACGGCAGGAGCATCCCCGACGACGTCTGCCTCAAGCTCGACGACGAGGACGAGGAAGCGAGCGGTAAGGAGGTCGAGGAGTCCGCTTCGGCGTCGGGGTCCATCGTGGACGTGTTCCGGTCGCGGACGACGCGGGTGCGGCTCGTGCTGTCCGTGCTCATCAACCTGCTCACCTCCGTGGTGTACTACGGCCTCAGCCTCAACGTGGTCAACCTCAAGACCAACCTCTACGTCAGCGTCGTCGTCAACTCAGTCGCCGAGATGCCGGCCTACCTGCTCACCGCGCTGCTCCTCGACCATTTCGGACGGAAACCGCTTGGCATCGGCACCACGCTGCTCAGCGGCGTCTTCTGCACCGCCGGAAGTCTCGTCCCTGGCGCAGGGGCCATGCGGTATGTACTCCTATTCCGATCACAAGCGTCGGCTTAAAATTCTGCACTGACGTGACCTGTCAGGTCAATCAGGCCTAGTCGATAATCACGTGTGCTTGGATTTCAGGATCGTGAGGATGGCGTGCGGCGTGGTAGGGATCTTCGGGGTGGCAGCGACGTACAATCTCCTGTTCATCTACACGGCGGAGCTGTTCCCTACTTCGGTGCGTAACGCCGCGATGGGCTGCACGACGCAGGCGGCGCAGATGGGTGCCATCGTGGCGCCGCTGGTGGTGGTGCTCGGGGAGAGGATCCCCTTCGCGGTGTTCGGCGCGTGCGGGATCGTCGGCGGGTTGCTGGTCATCTACCTGCCCGAGACGATGAACAAGCCCCTGTACGACACGATGGCGGGGATGGAGGAAGGGGAGAAGAAGAGCCTTCTGAAATGAGAGCTCTCTGACGGTCGCGAAAACGTCGTTGTGGAAGTGAGGCATACACAGTGCTGGATTGTCGTTAGAATGTAGACCTCCGTGTCGTATCAGTGCACTTTATAGTTAAACTATTTTCATGTTGAAAGAAAGCAAAGTCTTGTCTGCGTGATCATGGAGGTGGGGATATGAGAATAGGAGGGAAAACGGAACCAGTGACGCTGTGAAAATTGATATAGGGATTGTTGTGACAGCGCCGCTACTTCACTCGAAAACTTCATGGGCTGATACGAGCTCTCGCGGCATGGGCCGCAGCTGTGAGTAGCATGCGAGACATAGAGATGGACCGTGATCCTGTCCAGTCGCACCGCACCGGCACCCAGGCCCGTGTTAATGTATTATGCACGCCCAAACACTGACAGTGCTGCTATGCTCGCGGATGGACCGCAAACAGTACAGTTTGTAGCACTGTATCCGTTGGTCTCGTGTGCTGCTTGGGCCACCGCCTCCAAACCTGAGGGCTGAGGCGCAGTCCTCAGATCTCACTATTCGCGATCCAGCCAAGCATCACACATTTCAAATCGCGACGGCAAATCCATGGGTCCTTGGGGTCACGAGCGAGGCAGGAGAAAAGTGCTCCCCTGGATTCAGACCTGGCGCCACGCAAGCGGCAGTACTGCCATTCATGTCGCTGGCGTGGGCGCGAGTTTATGGGGCACGATCGACGCGACGGGACGCGACGTGACATGAAACGACGCGAATCATGCCTTGCACGCCGGACCAATCGAATGGTTCACTGGGCAGCGCGCACAGGCAGAGGCTCATCAGGCCGGGTGCAGCGCAATCATCTCGCCGCACGTCAGCGCCAGTCATTCCGCGCTTCTGCATCCGTCCCATGAAGGCTGCAAAAGGAGACATTTTAATCATTTTCATTTTTATATTAATAATATCGAAGAAACGAAAATAAAAATAAACGAATAAATACGAAATTTGGAAACAAATGAAACGGTAGGTAACTAAAAAAGATATCAAAAATATAAATTAAATAAATATTAAACATTCATTATATGATTTAAATCTTACAATATATATAATACAAATTGTAATTAAATTTATAATATATAACCCAATAACATAGACATGATTCATAACTTTTAATTTTTATTTTTTATAAAATTTTTTATAAAATAAAATATAAATTTCACTAAAAACAGAATTCCGTCAAAACGGTCGGAAAAAAAATCATACCATTTTCTTTATTGTTTTTTATTTTTCTTCATCTATTCAAAAATGATAAAAAAAATGACAAACAAAACACGAACGAAAAATTATCGTATTTTCAGCCGTAATCCCATCTTCACGTACGCAATTTCCGATCCTCATCAGCTCCTCCTGCACCGAGCCATCACTGCCTGTACACAGAGCCATAAACCTGTGAAGAGTGCCCGGCCCCAGGTCGCCGGAACGCGTCAGGCGCCGAGCGCAAACGACGAGAGCATCTCCTATGCTCGGCTCGCTGCCAGCCACAGAGCACAGCGACGTGCCAGAAACTTTTACTCCTACCCGGATCCAAATCCCGCGGCTGTTGCACTGTACAAAACACTGTAGCAACAATTATCGAAATAACGTTCGTAGTTATTTTACTATTCATTAAGTATTGTAACGATGCATCGGATCCGATGATTTTCGATCGGACGTCCGAGACCCTGTAGTAATTCCCGCGGCAGTGTCCCGCAAGGGAGAGAATGTGAATCCCCTTTTGAAAGGTTTGTTCGCGACTGCACAGCCCAAGGGTGTCCAAGCTCCCGGATTCCGAAACCTTTTGTTCGCTTTCGCCTTTTCCCGGACGAGCTAGCGACGGAAAGCAGGCCACGGTACAGTACGGTTGCTCACGACGTGCATCGGGCCGAACGTTTACGCGATTTACTGGACATTAGTACGAATTATATGTACCAGTACCGGAACGAGATTAATCACCGTGTTAATCTGATCAGCTTTCACTTTTACCGTGTCGGGTACTCAGCTCTCCATGCCCATGCCAGCTGTACCGGACTATAGGACCGCACTCATTCACGCCCTTGCTTGCCGCAGTCGAGCAGCCGCAGCGAGAAAAGAGCCCGAGCAGCAAAAGGTGCGAGGCCATTGGGCGATGCCTGCTGCCGAGGGGCCCACGCCCAACGGCTACCTCCTCGTCCGACGTGGCGGTCCCAGTCACGCGTGACTCTTCTACCGCAAGCCGCTCCCCGCCTCCGCGGCCTACGTGGCGGTCCTAGTCACGCGCGCCTCTTGCGCCTCTTCCACGCCGCAAGCCGTTCCTCGCCCCAGCGTCCGCCGGCTATATAACACGGGACCCGGCCATTGCTCGCCGAGTGTGGTGCACGGCCTCCTCTTCCTCTCCAAGCTCTTGAAGCAGTAGCAGTTTGCTGCAGTGTGTTGCAATGGCTTCCCTGGCCGTTGTGGTCGTGGCCTTGGTGGCTGCACTGCTGCTTGGCGGCGGCGTGGCATCGGCCAAGTTCGACGACGTGGTGCAGCCGAGTTGGGCTAATGACCACATGGTCTACGACGGGGACCTGCTCAAGCTCCGTCTCGACTCCAACTCAGGTTAGTGGCATCTTATTCTGACCTTGCACTGAATGATTACCGTATGTATCTCTATCTTGCCTTCTTGTGCTTGGTGCTGACGGCGTTTCGTCCCCGGTAATGCGCACAGGTGGAGGCTTCGTGTCCAAGAACAAGTTCCTGTACGGGAAGGCGAGCGCCGATCTGAAGCTGGTGCCGGGCGATTCCGCCGGGGTGGTCACCGCTTTCTATGTGAGTGAGTGCCTTCATTACTTTCTTCTTCGTTCGCCTCCTGAATTCCAAAGGTCTGAAACTGAATATGGGATTTTTATACTACAATGTGCAGTTGTCGTCGACGGGGGACAAGCACAACGAGTTCGACTTCGAGTTCCTGGGCAACGTGACCGGCGAGCCGTACCTGGTGCAGACGAACCTGTACATCGACGGCGTGGGCGACCGCGAGCAGCGCATCGACCTATGGTTCGACCCGACCGCCGACTTCCACACCTACGCCGTGCTCTGGAACCCCAGCCAGGTGGTCTTCATGGTCGACGACACGCCCATCCGCGTCTACGAGAACAGGAACGGCACCAAAGGCCACTACAGCCACCACGCCGACAACACCACCACTACAACCATCCCTCCGTTCCCGTCGCCGCAGCCGATGGCGGTGTACAGCTCGATTTGGAACGCGGACGACTGGGCGACGCAGGGCGGGCGCGTGAAGACGGACTGGTCGCACGCGCCGTTCGAGGCCACGTTCCGGGACGTGCGCGTGGACGGGTGCGTCTGGGCGGCCAACGCCAGCGACGCGGACGCCGGCGAGGTGCGGCGGTGCACCGAGAGCTCGGAGGGCAAGGAGGGGAGGTACTGGTGGAAGGAGAAGGAGATGGAGGAGCTCACCGTGCACCAGAGCCACCAGCTCGTTTGGGCGCGCGCGCACCACCTGGTCTACGACTACTGCGTCGACACCGACCGGTTCCCCGTCCAGCCGCCAGAGTGCGCTGGCCGCTGATCAACTACCATTAGGAACTATCGATCGTAGAACGTGTGAAAACGGAACTGCTGGTTTCTTCGTCTCCGGGTGGGTTGCTGTCGAAATAGTATCTCTGTTGGTGTTCAGTTATGCACTGCAAGTTCGCAATTGGCTATTAGGACGTGTGTGATTCCCTCTCGGGTTCTTCCGCGGTGGTGTCTTTCTTCTGTAAAAATAATGTGATTGGGAATGAATGATGCAGCACTTTGTTGTTCTCCAGTGACCTTTATTATGTGTTTCAAAGATTAACCATCATCGTGGACAGATGTCTGTAGATTGCAAGTGGCCGTGTCCAGGGCCCATGATAATGGTTCCGGCTGTTTCTCCATTGCCAAAAGTCTCGAGCACTTTTATATTTATATTTTGTACCTGAAGTAACTTTCTTTACGGCTGCCGCTTTGAGCTCTTCAATCATTAGTGCTCTTCACGGATGAGTAAGGGTACAGTACTGTTGGTGGTCCAGTGAATGATCGAGTACACAAAGCTGTTGGAGGGAGGGAGCCCCGCAAGAGCATCTGAGGCTCAAAGCATCAGATGAGGTAATGCTTTCGGTTCAAATCTGATTCCTTGTGTTCACGGATTAATGCTTGATTCAACATTTCACATCTTGCGGGTAAGTGTTGATAGAGCGCGAAACGATAATGCATGGAGCCATGCAGCAGTGATCTCACTAGTCAATGGATTTGTCCAGGCTTTTGGGAGGCTTGCCTGCAGGTCAGGTTAAGGACCAGTTCGGTTAATCCTTCTCTCAACTAGGATTGGTAAGGTTTGACATGGAATAGGAAGATGCTAGATCAAAATTTAATCTTTTTTATTTTTCCTCCATTCCTTCTCAATATATGTTAACCGAACAGAGCCTAAGGGGCACTTCCATTGTATAAACCAAGAGGAGGTGCTAGCCTCTTACCATGTCATAGGAGTTGGTATAGCAAAAAATTACTCCAATATATAAAACTCAACATCATCTATAGTGGGTCCAATACACTTTAAAAAATCAGTTTTAAATTTACTTTTTCTCCAACCGCTCTTTAAAGCAAACATTGATAATATTTTTTAATCAAAACACCTGGTGTAAAGTGGGGCAGAGACGCGTATATGCTGGCTGCCGATGGGGAGATCACATACTGCAGCCGTATAAATGTTCGCGATCCGTATCACGAGACAGTGAAGAGTTCGTCGGCCGTATCACGCCGCTACCTGGGCCGTCATTGAGAAAACGAGGCCTTCGGGCGGAGACCAACAAAGCGCCGTTTTCTTGTACGCAATAGCGAGGCCCACACGAAACGAATCACATCACATTGGGCCAGGGCCAATATGCAATACACTGCCGCTGGCGGGCGAGTTTAGTACCGCCTCGGTCGCCTACGAGCGCTCAAGCCAGCTTAAGAGCGTCGCGCTCGGCAGTAGCGGCACGACCTTACTTGAACAGGATCTGTTCTATAGGATCGTACCGCAGCATCTTTCACTGATAAAGAGGCTCACACTACAGCTTGGTTGATGACACGTGACCCGTGGGCCAGAGCGTGATTAACGGCCAGGATTGGGCTTCGTGCTCCGTCCGGTGCTGTAGAGGATCGGTCCTAGCGGGGCCTTGCCTCGCTGGGTGTGGCTCATGGGTTGTCTGACAAGCTTTTTTTTTTTTATTTTTCCCTTTATACATTCCTGATGCCTCCTGCGTCGCTTTCTCAATTGCAGATACTATGGATCGCCGATCGAATATCCTAAATTTCTGTTGGTCTATTGCGTTTCAACTTTGAATGCGAGTCTAAGTGGTCGGTGTGAATTCTGTTGCAGCTGGGACGGGCTAATGGAGCTGATCGCTCATGGGTTGTCTGACAGGCTTTTTTTTTATTTTTCCCTTTATACATTCCTGATGCCTCCTGCGTCGCCTTCTCAATTGCAGATACTATGGATCGCCGATCGAATATCCTAAATTTTTGTTGGCCTGTTGCGTTCCAACTTCGAATGCGAGTCTAAGTGGTCGGTGTGAATCCTGTTGCAGCTGGGACGGGCTAATGGAGCTGATCAAGCCATACATCGCGCTGTAAGCCTTTCAGCACTTTCTTGACTGCATTGCCTTGCCTGAAATCGACTTCCCCTTTTAATCTCAAAAGCCGTCCTGCACATGGCGATGATATGGCACAGAGCACGACCCAACTCTCCATGTAGAATTCAGAAAGAATGAATACATCTTACTATAGCTCGTGCACGGATAATTGATGTATAACCAAGAATTGCAATGCCTTGTCAACACCTGTATCATCTTGTGGTGTCAGTCAGCACTAATTAGCAAAATCTATGGAACGCACGCACGCACAGGGTCTCGATCAAACATGATGTGTCCTGGCATCATTTCAAGAACGATTCATGTCCAACAGCTGCCCTACGAAATCACAGAATCTCCTCAGTAGCCTGCTCCAATTGCGTGGGAGCGCGCAGAATAAAAGAAGACCAGCAGTTGGACAGTGCTACCTCTGTTCAGACTTCAGATTGCTGTTGGTAGTAGGAGTTCTTAACAATAGTACTATTATTTTTTCAATAAAAGTTTATTTTTATAATTTGTTGATTTTTATAGATTTGATTAAATTAAAAAATTTAATATTTATATTTTTAAATTTATAAACAAAAATATTTTTATAATATATATAATTTATATTATTAAAAGTAATTAAATTTATTAAAATTATCCATCAAAGTCAAAGTTAACAAAATTCTGTTGAGACGGAGGGAGTAACAAGCATGATCGATCTCGTGTTCCGACTTGCATGGTGCGGCGGACATCACGCCGGAGATGGCCGGTCGCCGGAGTTGCCGTGGACACAGCCGCATAGATTCAGAACATTTTGGCCTGGCTGTTAGAACGCTGTAACCTAGTGAAGACGATAATGAACAGCGGAACTGTCGCCCATTTCAGAGTAGATTAAAGATTATCTAGGCCCAAACTAGCGTTGCCTTCACCAGGTTTAGATGGTGCGAGCAACGTAAGCCCTGCGTCAGCGACGACGCACACAGGAAACTCTACTGTTTAGGTGTCTAGGCAGGAATTTCGTGACAAAGCATGAATATCCAACGAACGAAAAACCCGAAAAGAAAAGAAAATAAAAAGCGTGGAGGTCAAAAGGGGTTTGACCCGTGCACCCAGGCAGAGGCAGTGAGTGCGATGGACACTGGCCTGACAGGCCCATCTACAGCCCATCTCACCTAACCCGGCCACGACGAAGCCGGGGCCCGACGTGTCAGCATCTGTGGGCCGGTGGGCTTCCGTCAGAGCCCACCTGGACTGTTGGCGTGTGCAGTCGGGGTCCACGGGTGTTGACGGCTATGTCGCCGTAAGAGGTTTTCTCCGGCGTTCACACCGGCGACATCATTAAAGGTACCTCAATTATTCAGAAGATCGGATCGTCACTCTAGTTTCAGTTCTGTGCTAACATGACCAGTTTTTTTTTTTTATGTTTCTACTTGCATTTCTTTTTATTTCTTTGGCATTTATTGTTGGGCACTCTCTGTACATGCATCCAATGAATCAGGCAGGCCGGATGTTGGGCCGCATCTGTACTATCTGGGCATGTTTATTCATCAGAGGGAGTCTATTAGCAACACACCTGTGGAAACGAGACGAGCAAGTGAGTTCCAAGTGTCATTAATCTTAAAATTAAGCAGATCAACACAGAGACATGTGAGTAGATTCTCAAACTCTTGGCGCGGTTGACCTTTGTGTTGGACGGATTACGTCCGGATCACTCACTACTCACGGGTAGTCCGAGCCTACATGTTAGGCCGGCACACACACATGACACATGCTCTCAGTCATCGCACTACACCATCGTTTGTTTACTCGTACGCGCTGACTGACAACACAAAAAAGTCAGTAAAGGATTTGACTCGTGGCCCAAAAAAAAGCCCAAAGTCATCGATCGGCCCTAGCTGGCCTCGTGTCAACGCGCGGCCAAACCACGCGAAAAGTCGTCGCACGACGCCCACCGCGCGACGCGTCGAGGAATCGACCGGCAGGATCGTTCCGGCACGTCAAACACGTCGCGTGTCGTCTCGCGCGCGTCCGATTCCGCCAGCTAGCCGTCGACGTCGTCGTCGTCGCCGGCGTGACGGCGTCAGGCGTGCACGTGTTGCAGCGCGGGAAGTCTCGCGCGTTTGTCCGTCGTCGTGATCGAGTGCCGCGCGCACTAGCTCGATTGGTTTCTGTCGCGGTCCGCGCGCGCTGCCGCGTGCGCGCGCGCGTCGCCGTGTTCCGCACAGGATCAAAGAATCGGCCTTGCGCCTCGATCACGCCGCCGTGGCGGTGGCGGGTCGACCGGGTGCCCTCGGCGGCACGGCAGGACAGCTCGCCGTCCACGGCGACAACCGCACCATCGATAGCGCGTAAAGGCGGCGAGCCCCGGCCGGACGTTAATTCGTGGGCTACCTGCTCGACCTCTCAGGGTGTTTGTTCAGGGCTCTCAGGCATCGTCCAGACGATGAATCTCCCTGGAGCAGCTGGTGATCACTGATCAGCTCGCTGGGGAAGACGGAACACGAAATGAAATGATCAACAAGTTGACCTCCCGATCCCAATGATTCTGCATGCCGCTCGGCAGGATCGGCAACACGCCATGGATCGATCCCTCGCGAGATACTAGATGGTCAAAGCTTTGTCGAGACGTGGCAGCGACGTTAGGGCACGGGGCTTGTCGCGACCGGAGACGGGGACGCTGTCGTTGTCCCCGCTTTTGACTCAGCCTCCGATCCGACTGCGGAGTGATCAGTGATGTGTGTGGTGTGGATGGCCCGGGATGGGAGGAGAGAGGAGGGCCGGGAGTGAGTGGGCGGCTGGCTTTTTCCGGGCACGCGTGCGACCCCCCGGGACCCGCGCTTTTGACGCCGTGCTCTGGCTCTCGCCCAGCCGCCATAAGCATGACGTCCTTGGGTCTTCGACAGCGGTAACCGCCGCCTTACGCTGCTGCCTGGAGACCTTAGGTCGGCCGGCCGGCCGCCGTCCTTCGGAGGAGATCTTCGTACGACACCGAAAGCTGATAGCGTCAGTCACCTCTTCCGATTGTTACTGCACTATACTATATATCTCAACATTTTCAAAAATGTATTTGTATTTCAGGTATCAATAACATAAAAGTTTGGAAAATTCTGCACGAAAATAGCATGTTATCTGTGAAAATACAATGGATCGAAGAACAGCGAAGACCGCACCGTTTTGGACCTTGGACAGGTGGACGTGTCTGCGATGCGAGGAGAACACGGACGACACACGGCGGCTGGTTGGCCTCCGATCCGGGCTCCCAATCAAGGGAAGGGAATATAGTTGCGCGGAGAAAAATCCAAAAAGAAAATGGAGAATCATAACAGCCAAGCCGAATCATGGGGTGCCTAACGCGACTTGTGAAGGTCGAAGGGTAGTACGTCCTCCATCACATCGATCGACTTTACCAAACGATCGACATCCAGCGGCATGTAGCGTCATTTCTTTCGGTCAAGTTTGGGAGGACAAACTGCTTGCTGTCCAGAGGTCTACAAGTACTAGGTTACTGCCAAATATGCTTCATTTTAACATATTTGGTAAATTAATTTTCGGAACAATAAATATCACTGCACGCTCCTTTGGTTTATAGCTACAACAATGACATGCGTGCTATAAAATACTAGTACTACTGTTTATAGCTAGAATCCAGGGATACGTACGTAATTTCGCATCACGAAAGCGACGTCGAGTTTATCATCTTATGGTCGGAAATGCTTAACAGTGAAATAAAGCTGAGTAATCCCCTAGAATTATTAGATTATATTGTCCACAGAGAATGTAGCGCGCACAATCACGACTTTTGCGGACAAGAATTAGGTGCCGCAGTACTCCTACTCTCAAGTTCACTGGACCTTTTAGGGTTAGGTGAAATCATCAGGCGTAAATTCCCTAATCAATGTGCTCCGGTCGCTGTCAACAAGACTTCCTTTCGGAGGTCAATGCGTTTGTCTCTGAGAGAAGATCACTTTTTTCAAGATCGCCCTCGGCGCCTTTCATATTAAGAGAGAAGAGAGACAATAAAACAAATAGAGTTACAAAGCCGACTCCAACTGGAGCAAACAAGCTTGCTACGGGTCTACGCACCAATAAACTGCGACCAACTAAGAAAACCGGCTTGGGACCAAAGCAAATCACAATCTAACACCTGCCACGCCGTCACAGGTGCTAGCGATCTACACTGTCTAAAGACCCGCGCATTACGCTCTAGCCACAACGACCAAAGCGTAAGAACAACTAAGGAATCAAAGGCTCTCCTCAGAGCATTTGGCAGCAACTTGCGAGTGGAGAGCCACCAGTCCGCCACCTTGTCAGACGGTCGGGGCAGAGGGTGGTCCAACCACAACGCCAGAGGACGACGCGCCAAACCTCCCTGCTGAAGACACAGTTGAGGAGGAGGTGGTCGATAACTTCTGAAGATTGGTCATAGAGCGCGCACGGACCATTGTTTTGGAGACCATGGCATTGGAGTCTATCCGACATCCAACAACGACCATGAAGCACGAGCCAGACGAATAAGCGGCACTTATTGAGAGGCTTGGTCTTCCACATGAGCATGTCGCCTAGTACCGCGGATTGGCCGAAGAACAAGGCACTATAAGCGGAGCTCGACGACTTGAAGCTGTCCATCTCCAAACAAAGCGGTCCGAAACATCAGGCACCAAGACTATCTCATGCAAACGAACGTAGAGACGTAAAAACTCCAGGAGGCACTGCATAGTGAGGCCACCGGAGATGTCCCATACCCAATCCCGGTTCACCAACGCCTCCGAGACGAGCCTCTTGCTCCTAACTCGAGGATGGAAGATACTGAAGAGGTTTGGTGCCAAGACTGAGACAAGAGCCATCCAACCAGGGATCAGTCCAAAATGACCATCATTGAGGACGACCGAAGTTGAGGCACAGAAAAGACGCGACGAGACCTCATCAACGTGGACCGGCAGGTCCGACCAAGAGCGAGTAGGGTGGGTACGTTGGAGCCACTGCCACCGGAGACGCAGAGCGAGACAAAACCTGTCAACGTCCAGTACACCGAGACCACCCAACTGGAGGGGGCACTGCACCTATTTCCAGCCGACGAGACAATGGCCACCCTTCACCACCTCTGTGCCTTGCCACAAAAAAGCTTTCATAATCTTGTCGAGAGCCTTAACAACCCAAGAAGGAAGCTTCAACGCGATCTTCGTGTGAACGGGGATGGCCGATAGGGTGGACTTGATAAGCACGAGACGACCACTCCGGTTGAGCATCTTCCCCTTCCAGGTGGCTAGCTTATCTGCTACTCGATCCACCAGAGGTTGTAGCGCTGCCTTCGGTAGCTTCGAAACATAAAGTGGGAGACCCAAGTAGCATATAGGAAAGTCCCTAATGGCACAAGGAAAACAGGCTGAAAGCGGTTGGAGCTCCGCCTCCCCACAACGGATGGGTGTGGCCTGGCATTTCTGGAGGTCGCCAGACCGAAAGCGCCTTCAAACAACGAGAGAATGGATCTCGTCAAACCCAAATCTGAACTCGTCGGTGAGACGAAAATGACCAGATCATTGACGTAGAGGGACGCATGGTGGTTGATACACCGGGCGCCTAGAGGCTGGAAGAAGAACCACACGTCCGCTTTCCTCAGCAATGCGCTAAGGGCCTCCATCACGAAGAGAAACGCAGGGGATAGGGGGTCACTCTGCCGCAAACCACGAAAGTGAGGTATTTGCTGTCCTGGCGCACCATTCAGCATAACCCACGTGCTTGATGAAGACAGGATGGCCGCAATCCAATCCCGCCAGTGGAGGGAGAAACCCATGTGCTCAAGAATCTCCAGTAGGAAGGGCCTAAGCGACCGAGTTGAAAGCTTTGGCTATGTCGACCTTAAGCAAGACACGGGGCAACCGTCTGGCATAGAGAGCACGGGATGAAGCTTGGACGAACATGAAGTTATCATGCAAGCTCCGACCCTTCACAAATGCACTCTGGCTATTGTGAACCAGATTACCAAGCAGAGGGGCGACCCGATTGGCCAACACCTTGGACAGCAACTTGCCAAAGCAATGAATGAGGCTGATAGGGCAATATTTTTTGATATCCTTCGCCTCCGAAGATTTCGGAAGGAGAATAAGCAAAGCATCATTGATGGAGTGGAGATTCCTCGTGTCAAGTCTCCAGAAGGGGTCAAAAGCTCGCAAAACATCAGGTTTGATGATCGACCAGGCGAATTGAAGGAACCTATTAGAGAAGCCATCCGGCCCAAGGGCCTTGTCCGGGGCTAGCGATGCGACTGTGCTCCAAACCTCCTCCTCCGAGAAGGGGGTATCCAGGCCAAAAAGATCCAGGGTCGGAATGCCGAGGCTCTCCAACCTGAGGCTATGGAGGCGGGTAGCCGGCGTACCCAGGAGCTGGACAAAGTAGTCATGGGAGAGCTCAGCCTTCTCCGCTTCCGACGTGCCACACCGACCCTCCCATCTAAGCTCGTGTATATGATTCTTCTTATGCCTATAGTTGGCATGCATGTGGAAGAAACAGGTAGGGGCGTCCCCCTCAGCCAACCACAAGAGACAAGACCTCTGACGCGCAATCGAGCGTTGAAGCAAAGCAAGACCAAGCGACCTGAGTTTCAAGCGCTTCCGGAGGTTCTCCTCATGGGTCACCAACTGTCTCCGATCCCACGCCAACTTGAAACGGTGGATGAGCTCTTTGGCCAACTCAAGCTAAAGGCGAACAAAACCTACAAGTCTAACACTCCAGCTCTTCAACACTCTGGATGTGTTGCGAAACAACCAGTCGAGGCGTTGGAATGGATTCGCACCCACTAAGGGGCAATTCCAAGCGTCTTTAACCACGTCGAGATAGCCTGGCATTTTTGTCTAGAAGGTTTGGAACTGGAAGCGACTATGGAAAACAAACGAAGCATCCGTTTGGCGGCAAAGGGGGACGTGGTCAGAATAGGACGACGAAAGCGACTCAAGACAACTCCGAGGGAAGAGGAACTCCCAGTCCTGCAAGGCAAAGAAAAGATCAATGCGTTCTAGTGTAGGATGAACCAGTTCATTGCTCCTGGTAAAAAGGCGACCATTAAGAGGGAGTTCCTTGAGTGCAACTTCACTAAGAAAGCGTCGGAACTGACCCATAAGGCGACGATTAAGCCGAGTGTTGTTCTTATCCGCCGCGCGGTAGATGAGGTTAAAATCCCCTAACAACAACCACGAGCCAGAATACAGCAGATGGAGCTCATGCAATTTGGAAAGAAAGGCAGGCTTGTTCGCGTCCCGACATGGCCCATACACAACAGAAAGCCGCATCTCTGTACCGAAACAGCGAAGCGTGACCGGCGCAGAAAGCGAGTAGCTGCACAACGCGACATTGGAAACCGACCAGGCATCTGGCTTCTAAGCAACTAGGATACCGCCTCTAGTGCCTGACGCCGGGAGGTAAGAAAAGTCGAAACCAGCACCCAAAATAAATAAAATGTCACTGTTTACAATAGAAGCCAACTTGGTTTCCTGCAAACATACAAGAGAGGGCCTCTCCGCCTCGACCAACGTGTGAACCGCATCACGGTGTGCGCCCGAGTTGAGGCCTCGGACATTCCAAGCGACAATGGTTTTTGAATCCATGGGGGAAACTATGTGGACGCTACCGGAGCAGGCAAGAGGCGGCACGCTACGCCTCGGTGGCTATCTCCTCATCATCTGACCCAGCCTCAACCTAGACAGGGACTTGATCAGGGAACAAGTCAGCTAGAGCTTTTGTTTGGGTTTCTGAAAGGCCCCTATTGAAGAGTTGCTCGTACTGGACGATGGCGGCCTCGTCCGGAGCTGCTTCCTCAGAGGTGATCCCCAACTTGCGCATCAGGACATTCTGCGCTGCCACCAAAGCCGCGGTGCGGCGAGGTAGCAGGTGTTCTTGGGGTGGCACACACGACCTGTTGGCCCAGCTCTCTCGATCACTCACTCTGGAGCACACGCGCACACATAAAAATGGTATAAGGACGCAGAAAGATTTTAGTGCTGCACACCAACACAAGCACGGCACTTATTCTTTGTATTTCTCACTTCACTCACTTCACTAAACACTGATCACTGCTCGGCTCTCTCTTTCCACAGCGATTACAGATCGACTTTATAACCTCAGACGATGTAACGCCTACGCACCCACTCCTGCGATCTTGACGCGCACGCATGCACGTCCTGGTGACTCGGCCGCTCGCTCGCCCACGCACGAGAACCGGCCAACTGCTACTTACTGGCCTCTCCTTGAAGTGAGCCATGTACTCATGCACATAGACGACCCGGTCAGCTCGTGCAGGTCGCAGCTGCACCTAACTGCTCCTCGATCCTCAAGACCCGGAGCCAACATGCGGATCAGCTTCACTCGCAGCCATTCACTACGTTCATCATTCGTTCATGCAGCTAGCCTGCACACACACGAACAACCACTGGACGCACGCGCACACACACGACACAAATACAAACACTCACACGTACTTGAAATAACTAACATGATTAGTTCTAACACGACCGACTCCTGACAGGAGAACTGCAAGTCAAGCTCTGCACAAGAGGACGCCTGACACGGGAGGTGAAAGAGGAGGGCGAGTCCGGGATGACGACTTCCTGCAGCGAGGAAGGAGAAGACCCCCGCTCGAGGTTGACGAAGGGGGGTGGGGAGCTTGGCGGAGACCGCGGTGTAGGGAAGTTGACAGCGACCAGAGGAGGTGGCGAGCCGACCCGAGAGGGAGATCCTCCGCTAGGATCAGTCGTCAAGAAGTTGAACACCTCCAACACTGGACCAGCTGTGAAGGGTTGCTGGCCTAGGGAAGCAGCTGAAGAGTAGCACTGGGAAGCAACCGGCAACAACTCCGCTTCAAGCACCATGGGGTCCCAGGAGTCCTGGGATACGACCAAGGCCGGCAGCTTATATTGAACCACTGCCGCCAAATCATCCACAGCACACTCAGGCGCATTGCCTCGAGTACGCTTACGTTTCGACCGAGTAGGACGTGTCCTGGGGGCTGGACCGGCCAGAGGAGGAATCACCGACGACAGACCCGGCATGTCGGACGGCCGCGACCTGGGCTTACCAGAGCCAGAACCATCTGTGTCATCACTAAAGCCATATCTGTGTTAACTGATAATTCAAAGCATCCATATCTTGATTCTAGTATACGCGAATAATTAACATGGGAACGTATTTTTTTCATATAAAAGAAGTCCTATTTTTCCCCTATATCCATTCCGATAATAGAAACGGGGAACCAAAAAATTCCTAACCAAAAAGATCTGCAGACTCGAAACATTCACAAAAAGACAAGAAAAATAAAAGAAAATTTCAGTAGCGGGTAAATATAAGCTACTCCATAATATATTTATGGATGTATATATGCAGAGAGAGGCAGAGAGCTAGAGACACTTTGGGTCGTTGAACTGCTGATGGATCATGATCAGTTAAACCAGAATTGCCTGACGCAATGCCGGAAGACAGCTAACGACTCCCCGGTTAAGCTGCTTCCGCTCAGAAAGCCAAAATTCTCCTCTCGCTTCTTTCGAAACGGTTTATATATATTCAACCCACACATCCCAATCCTTTCCATTAGCTACTCATCAGCTTTCCCCTCCCTGCAGCTTGCCCAACCCAACAAGCTAAGCAAGCACTCACCACACACATACATACTCTCTGGCTCTCTCTCTACCCGTCTAGCTAGCACGTAGCCAACGCCAATCCAAGATACGGAGCAGCTAGCTGGCTTAGATCGATCGACATGGGAGATCACGCCGAGATGCTGCATGCTGCTCCAGCCATGTACAACGCCGCCGGGGTCGCTGCCCCCCATGGAGGCTGGTGGAACACGGCGGTGTCCGCCGCGGCGACGTGCTCGACGGAGCTAGCCGGTTTCAGCACGTGGTCGTCCGCGCTGGCTGCGAGCTACGACATGGCGGCCGAGGGAGCCAAGGCCAAGAGCGCCACCACGGCCTCGTCAGGGTCACCCGGGAACAACAGCTCGGTGACCTTCCAAGAGCCGACCGCCGGCATAGCTGATGCTGCTGGCGTCGGTGCCGCCGTGCAGCAGCCTCTTGCCAGCTTCACCGAGTGGGCTCATCTCATGTAAGTTTCACATTTGGTTCTGCACTAGAGTCTAGACCACCAGATTCATTTCAAAACCTGCTGGTACTGTCATAAGCAGCCGAAGCTAAGATCTCCATGCATATCTGGTCTGTTCTTGAACAGGAACAACGCCGGGGTTACTTTGCATGGGTTTCTGCAGGATGATCTGCGCGACATGAGCTCAAGAACTGACCAGCAGAGCTACATCAACGCACCGAGCCTGATGAATCCTTCATCGAATAACCTAGCTCTGCAAGGCCACCACGAGCAGGACCACGGCCCGCAGCAGCTCCTGTCCAACCTCGGATCCGAGCTGCTCCTGTCGCCTACGTCGCCCTACGGGATCCAGTCGTCTCTGCTAAGAAGCCTCATGGAGCCAACGGCGGCGGTGGCGAAGCCGGCCTTGCCGCCCGGGTTCCAGCAGCACGATCAGTACGGCCAGCAGATGGGCCAGGCAGCCGCTGCTGCGAGGTTTACGCCGCCACTCCAGTTCACCAACGACGCAGCCTTCTGGAACCCTTATGCTGGGTTGGGGATGCCGGCAGCGGGACCTGACCAAGCTACCTTACGTGCTGCCAAACCAGCGGCTCCGCGTGCAGCAACCCTTGCATTGAAGGTATGTTCATCTGCTATATTGTGCAAATATTTAAGGGCAAAGTAATAAATACCAGCAACATTGGTTACACGTGATTAACGTCTAACTTAATTACATGTAGACTGCTATGGAAGGAGTAGGAGAGTCTAGCTCAATCATCAGCAACAAGAAGGCAAACGGCCAGCCGGCGTTGAAGAAACCAAGGCTCGAAACGCCGTCGCCATTGCCAACCTTCAAGGTAGATATACCTAACTTACTCCAAGTTATCTACGGTAAACTCAACTAGGTTTTCTTAAACTTCACCATATTATTTGATGTTTTATATAGAGAAACCACTCACAGTACGGATCTTCATTTAAGTTAGTTGCGCATGTGTGCAATGTTTACAGGTTAGGAAGGAGAAGCTTGGGGACAGGGTCACGGCACTCCAGCAACTAGTCGCCCCTTTTGGAAAGGTAAGGACTAAGGCTTTTGATGACTAAATACTCCAAGTTGCTAGCGCTTGGTCCTAAGTCTCAACATCTCTTCTTGCCTGCGAAAGAGTTCTTCTTCCTTTCTCCCTCGCCTTTCTTCGAAATCTATACAAACAAACTCAATCTAATTCCTCGATGCGCGTGCAGACTGATACGGCATCTGTGCTCCATGAGACCATCGAGTACATCAAGTTCCTCCACGACCAAGTTGGTGTAAGTGTTACAAGTAGAATGATATTCCCTACCTTTAATCATAGCAAATCTGAAGCACCAACTCTGTTGCACGTTTCTTCACTTGAATCATCAGAAGAAAGGACTGATCATAACAGACATTGTGTTCGTGTAGGCGCTAAGTGCTCCATACTTGAAGAACGGCCATCAAGTGCCCCACTTGAAGGTACTGCTGTCTGCGAGCATGATGCTTGCTCTCCTTTCTTGCTCTGCATGATGCGAGTCGTCTCTGTCGTCAGGGTGCTGATCGCTTTGCTGCATGCGTGTGTGCTTCTTTGGTTTCAGAGCTCAAGCCCTGACAAGTCCAAGGATGGCCATGGCGAGGTATCACTAAAGGGCCGGGGTCTGTGCCTGGTCCCGATATCGAGCACGTTCGCGGTGGCCAGTGAGGTGCCCGTGGACTTCTGGAATCCGTTTGGCGCCAACTTTAGGTAGACGAGTAAAAGAAGGAAATAAACAACGACGTCGAACGACGAACAGCTAATAGCTACCGGAGATCGACGCTGACGAGATGTTTCATGATGAACTGAACTTATTTAGCAGTGTATGATATTATGACAGCGGTACTAAGCAGCAGCTTGTGGTAGTGACAAAGGATAGCACCGAGCTAATAGCTAGATGAACCTTTGGAATGAGTGCTTGAAGACTTGGATTCATTCTCCAGGTTCATCATCAGAGGAATAATGGAGGATCAGCTAACCGAGAGGACATATATAATCCTGTACTGATCTTCATCCGGTTCTAAACATGATTGGTTGTTAGGTTCCATCATTGAGTAGTTGTGTAAGGATTTCTTTAAAGACATTGTGTAATGGTTTTAATTAGTTTTAATTAAACTAGTGATGGACGATCAAAGTGTGTAGCAGGTTTCTATTGATTGTGTACTACTACCAAAATAAAAGCGGCATCGCTTTGATTGATCTGCACTGTGCTCTTTTGGCTAGCTTCTCCTACCCAATGTCTGGCTATTTTAGTAGCGCCCTAAAGAATTTGGGCAGCTGTCTTTTGGTTGAATAATGTATTGTTAGATTCTTTGAGGTCAAATTGTTACATATCTGTAGTGGATATCAGTGCATGCGGAAGCTTTTGCGTAGGCACATTCTGCTGCTCATTTTTTTTTAATCATGTGGACACAGACACATCTGCATTTTTTTTTTAAAGGGAACAGGAGGGCAAGGCCCTACTGCAATATATTAATAAATATGAACGAGCCTTATAATGCAACATACACTACATTTTTGGTTGGGCACGTTAGAAATATTTAGCAAAAGGAACAACATCTGGACTACTAATTATTTGCAGCCAGGGACATCAAGATTTCAAAAATGGGTACTGGTAAATCAGCAAAGCTCTTTTAACATTTGTGTGAAATTGAAAAATTCATCAAGCAATTGTCTTCTATATGAATGTTGGCATACAAATAACAGAAGCTAGCTTAACAGTTAATTTGCTACTCCTACCATTTTGCGACTAGAGCTAATTATTTCTCACTAGCGTTAAAAATATAATAGACCATCGTCAGGTATAACCTGAGCACCTGATCCTGCATCACGGCAGACTTCCATGGCTCCCCTCTTGTCATTATAATTGAGTAGGCTGTCTGCTGAAGTTTTAGTAGAATACTACCCAAGTACTACTAAATACTTCCTCCGTCCAGGAAATGATGTTGTTTTGATAGAAAAAATATACCGAGGCTAGTACAAACCATATGACCGAAACGACATGAATTCCCGAAAGGAAAGAGTACACCTTAAGATTTTACTCTGCGTTCCGAAAAATATACTTCTTTCCTTTTTTAAATTAATGTCGTCGTTGATTTTTATCATTAATTTTGACTATTTGTTTTATTAAAAAAATTGATGGAATGTGTAAAATTTTAAGTTGTGATTCAAATAACTTTAACAACAAATCAAATTGTATCAAAATATATAAAATTTATTATTTTTTTTAATAAGATGAATGGTTAAAGTTGAATTTAAAAATCAACGGTGACATCAATTTAAAAAACGAAAGAAGTAATCTATATACGAAAAATTCAATTCTGATGGTAACTGAATTCTCTCCAAAAAAAGGTAACTATAAAGAAATTAAATGCACAATTATTTCAGACCAATTAATGATTGCACTTCCATTCAGTTGTGCAAAAAGGTCCACTAGAGGTTAGAGAGGTGGTAAACAGAAGAAGAAGTATGCTATAGTAGTTCAACATCTAGAAGACGTCTGTTTCGGAATTTATTTGAGACCAACTTTTGAAGAAAAAAAATTTGTGATCGAAGTGGAGCACTGCATCATTTAGACATTTCCCTACGCGATTGCCAATTGGAAAGCAATAACCATCGGCGTATGAGGTTCTTGAATGTTGCGTTATGTAGCTCAGATGTGCTATTCACGAGTAATATGAGTTTGACTTCTTAGTGCTTCTACTACTTCAATCTTCACCTATCTAGCAGCTGTCATCTTTTCGAGAGCCATCAACCAGGTGTCATCAACTAGCTGAGGTCGGATCGGACCACCAGGCAAATGTACGGTTTGAATCTTGAACGTGATTGTGAAATTTCGGTGGAATTGTGTCTTTGACTGAGTTAGGCGTTGAACTGTAAATTGAAAGGCAAGGGAAATGAATTCTTCTGAAGGTCAATGTCACTTGAAATTTCCCGTTTACTTTCTGAAAACTGAGAAAACTTAGAAGCACATCCTTTCTTTCCCTGAATTCTCCGCTGTTTAATCGTCTCGTCCAAGATTAACCAACGAAGAATCAACACAGAGACTACTTCATCTCGGGGTGTTTCTGTTGCAAACGTCAAGCAGATTTGTCTGGAGGGCGTATCTACTGCATTTCGATTTCGTGACACCAACAAGCGTGGCGAATTGATCATCATGGGGCTGAAAACGGACAGAAACCATCAGAAAAACACCTCAATCATTTTCACTCTTATATTTACAACATCGAACAGAAACAAACGGATAAATACAAAATTTGAAAATAAAATAAAACAGTCGGTAACCGAAAAAGATATCAGAAATATGAATAAAATAAATATCAAATATTCATTTATATGATTCAAATCTTATAATATATATAATACAAGTTACAATTAAATTCACAATATACAACCCAATAACATAAGCCAATAAAAAATTATTTGGTTCATAACTTTTAATTTTTATTTTTCATAAAACATGTTTAAATGCAATCTCATTACTGTATTTGGACAAAACGATAAAAAAAGGAAAAATTCTGCTAGAAACGGAATTCCGTCAACACGGTCGAAAAAAAAGTTATACCATTTTTATTATTGTTTTTATTTTTTTCTGCCTATCTAAAAATGGTAAAAAAAAAAAACGAAACGCTATCGGACGGGAAATTTCTGTGAGCCCTGATCATCAGCAGGCGGTGGTAACGTGCATCGAGTGCGCGGGTTGGGAGGCAACGGAACGGGCTAATGGTGGAGGCCCATCAGGGAATTCATAAGAAATCCTGGGCTGCAAGAGCCTAGGAATACGGGCCTGGCGCGATTTTAGTTTTATGGGCTGTTGTTGGATCCCAAGATCAGGTCACGACTCAAGTTTGGCTCTCTCTCTCTCTCACACACACCAAAAAAAAAAAAAAGTTAGGCCTGCTGAAAAGCGAGAGGGGGTCCGAGGTCCAGACTGTCCAGTATTTTGGTGGCTCGGGCGCTGCCGGCGTCCGTCGCGGACGACGAGGCTACGCGGCGGACCGGTGTAGAGGAGCCGCAGCCGCGCCTCCAGCTGGGGGACTCTGGTAACTGAGGAGCCGTTGCCCTTATTCTGTTCGATGGGCAGTTTCACGGGGCCTCTTACGCTAATCTCGCCGCGGCCGTTGGACGCCTGGGTCGCCATGGTCGTCGTCCTAGAGCGCCAGGTCCAGGGACTGCTACTTATAGGGAAACCCTATATTCACATTTTATCTTGCTTGCTTCTGGCGTCGTGGGGTTGTAGAATGCGTAGGAACGGGGCCCGTGTCATTGTGTCTGATTGCCTTTTTAATGTTTCGGAACAAAAATCTTAGACAACCACTCAAGATGGGGAATAAATGCAGCTCTGCCGTTCGTTTGAGTAGAGAGTTGCTAAGTTTTACATGTAGCTAAACCTGAAGATCAGCACCTAATCCGAAGTTTTTTTTTTGGCAAAATTTGACAACTCTGAACTTGCTACAATTTCATTGTCTGAACTGTGGATGTTTGATTATAGGTTCCACTCTTTGGTGATAGCCAAACAATGATAATGTGCTACTAGCTTATAAAGAAAAAAATTGTTGGCTCTAGCCAATCTAAGATAAGGAACAGTAGGGGGATTTTTAAGAATATAATGCACAGTATAATGTGCTGTGGTGAATTCAAAACCTTCTATTTACTTGGCATTACAACAACTTCTTGTACTGAAATTCCGTAGGATACTTGTCAATATAACTCTCAATTCAATCCATTGCATATTATTTGTACTTTTTACACAAGTTGTAAACTTAAATTCACTCTTTTCCTTAGAGCAGTCACAGACAACATTTTTGAAGGCTGTGAGTTGCAATGTATTACAATACAACCATCAATGCTAAAATTCATTTGTCCCTATGCAGTTAATCGAACACTTTGGAACTTACATTTGATAAAGTGTATCCAAAGTGTTGAGTATCTAGCGCCCCTCAAGTGTTGTAATGCTCGAGGTGTTCAGAGAACTTTGTATGTTTCTCCTCAATTCTTCAACTTCACTATTTCTTTCTGCATAATATATGGGCTCCTTTGGTGCTGGTAGCACTGTAGTTTCATTCTCTAACATAAACACGACTGATGTCATAAGTGGCCGCACAATTGGATTGTCTTGAACACACAAAAGTCCTACATGAATGCACCTCAAAACTTCATGGACCGGGCAATTCTCAAGAAGTGAGGAGTCCACCAGTTTTGCTGCATTTCCGTCTTCCCATAAACTCCATGTCTGAGCAAACATAACCATGTTAAATTATTGGAGTTTTTTTATGGGCTATCAAAAATTTGATTATTCCACAATTCTTTGTTACTTACATAAGCTATAAGGTTTGGGAAGTCCATTATGTCTTTTTGTGAGATGACCCTCAAGCCACTTATAATCTCCAAGAGAAGAACACCAAAGCTATAGGTGTCTGATTTGACAGAAAAGGCTCCTTTCATCACATATTCAGGAGACATGTAACCACTGTGTAAACAGTTTCAGCCGCAAAGGAAGAAAAATCTGTATTAGACTTCAAGTATAATGATTGTGTTATTCATAATTGATTAGCTCATGAATTACTCACTATGTCCCAACAACCCGGGTAGTGTTTGCTAGTTGCTGGTTTGCTCCAAAGATTCTCGCCATTCCAAAATCTGATATTTTGGGGTTCATTTCTGTGTCCAATAAGATATTACTTGGTTTAAGATCTCTATGAATTATTGTTAATCTTGAATCTTGGTGGAGATATAGGAGCCCTCTTGCTACCCCTTTAATTATTTTGAACCGTGTTGACCAATCAAGCACATGTTTTCTTGAAGCATCTGTCCATAAAATCAGTATGGGAGAAGCCTATTGTTAATTATCACAAGCACTCTTTTATGGGTCAGTGTAAGAAGTGCAATATGTAATTCAGAAGTTGTTCGTACCAAAAAGGTAAGAATCCAAGCTTTTGTTAGGCAAGTATTCATAGATCAGTAGCTTCTCATCTCCATGAATGCAGCAACCGAGTAGTCTTACTAGGTTCCTGTGCTGCAATTTGACAAGTAGAACCACTTCATTTCTGAATTCATTAATGCCTTGTCCAGAATCTCGACTAAGTCTTTTGACAGCAATTTCCTGGCCACCTTCCAACATTCCCTGTATGATTGCATCTCTGAATTGGAAAATGATGAAAGCCAAAAAAAATGCTTTACTTATATAGTTATAAGTGCTAAACCTGTTACCTTGTAAACTTTACCAAAACCTCCTCTTCCGAGCATGTTTGAGTCGGAGAAATTATCAGTTGCATCAACAATATCACCAAAACTAACAAAATGGAAACTCAACATTTTTGCCTCCAAGTTCATTGGTGGTGTTCAAATATCGTAGCATTAGTTTCTTCTGAATCTCTTTGTTTCGCCATTTCCCTGCTGGTTGGTCCACTGATACATTTTCTTAAAATTGTCACTATAAAAATATTGCATATTGAATACAAGGCTCATATTATTCTACCTCTGAATTGGCATATCCGGACAAGGGCTATGCATATTGCTAGCAGCAAGGATGCCATAATGGGGAGTACAATCTTTATTAACTTGGCCTTCTTTTTAACTGCAAAGGGAAACTCGAGTTTACTCATCAAGCATTTCTTGCATTAGTATGTGTTTAGTTACTTGCAGAACGCATGAAAGTACCGTATCTGATCTGGGGCAAGTGGATGTTTTTTTTTATCTTTTTAAAAAAATACAGTATGATCTTTGCCATTCAATAAAATATAAGAGTTTGTAACATACACCCTCTGTTCAATTTCATTTGTTTTACTCAGAGGGCTATTTTGCTGTCTAGCTAGAATGTCAAATATAACTTATCTATTGGAGGGCATCCTTGTTAGCTGGGACAAAATAAGAAAGACAAAAGTAGCAGGGGCTCGAAGTGTTATTATGAGCTTGTTGAGACGTGGACTTATGGTAGCTGAGGCTGTGCTTGTTGAGACGTGGACTAACTGTTAGAAGTCCTAAGTAATTCTACTGTGAAGGAAAGGCGACCAACTTCCAATAATGCATTTTGATGTTTGATTCTTAATTTCGTGGACTACTACTATGCCTAGAATTCCTCAGCTTGAAATTTTTTTATGGTATCGTTAGTGTTTTCTTTTCTTACTGATGTCATCCGGTCTCATATTATTGACTGTAAAATAAGGCATCATATTAAACTGCATCATTAACAAAATAATAGCCATCTATTTAAGTATCGTCTCAGATCATACATAAGAGTAACATTTTTCCCGTATTATTACAATTTTAATTTGTAAAATATGGATATAATGTTATGTAAGCCTTTCCATTTCATTCTGCTGATATATAAAGCGAACCGAGCCAATTAAGACTGGTAAAAGAAAATTCTAGTAAAGATCAGTCAATTTAAGAAAATCACAGGATTCAAAACATGTCTGAGTTCAGAGTTCTCGTCATGATCTAACTAACCTTTTCCGAATTGCCAGGTGAACGTGCCTATAAAAACATTCATAGAGAAACTGTTCGTCAGATCAACAAAGCTAAGAAGTAGATGAACGGTTCTTACCAGGAGGGTCGGCAAGCCGCAGGTACAGATTCTCGCCATAGTTGGTGCTTTTCCATGTGTCAACAAGCTCCCCGCTCCAAACCAAGCACCTTGACTGATCGCCCATGGTGCCCGCGCTGCTCAGGTTGGCGTAAGCGTAAGCCGTGCACGAGCAGTTGCGGCTGCACTCAGCTGCGCACTGCTCGAAGCTTGTGTTCCGGAGGAGCACGAACTTGTCGGGAACCCTCATTCCAGGCAAGGCCACGAACTGACTTCCCTTGCCACACTGCAGGTTTTCCACTCTCCGGCACCCGCTCGAGGAGTTGCCATCTACAGGCTCAAACCCTTCGAGGCACTGGCATGCCGGCGCGGCCCCGGTAAAGTCACAGTAACCGTTCGGGCCGCATGAATCATAGAGGCCGTACCTTCCGGTGGGGCGCTCGGAGATGACCGTCCACGACGACGAGTTGCTGTTCCAGCTCAGGAGCTTCATCGTGCCGGTGTGGTCCACCGTGATCCGCGTGTACGACCAGCCGTCGGAGACCGTGAACACGAGGTAGAACTCGTCCCCGGTGTTGACGATGGTCTGGTACACGATGGAGCTGGAGCCGCTCGCGTACATCCCTCCGGACACGGACACGCCGTTCCACACGCTGATGCGGGAGTACGGCATGGTTCCGTGCCAAATGACCAGCTGGAGGTTGGAGAAAGGGTCGAGGCCGAACGAGAAGTCGCCGGTGGAGTCGGGGCCTTTCCAAGCAACGAGGCGGCCGGCAGCCCGGGCTCCATGGATCATCAGGAACCTCATGCCGGGAAGGATGGTATCTGTCGGGTGATCAAAGCTCTGCCAGATGACCGTGCCGTTCGGCAACCGGAGAACCAAGTTTCCGGTGTCATGCAGAGTCGCTGTCGTGCCGCCGGCACCTGCCACGGCGACATTGTTCTGCGTCGTCCAGAGAGTGCGGCCGTCGGAATCCGACAACACAAGATCGGAGCTGTTGCTGATAGCAAGATTTGGGGAAGAAGCTGTGGGGGCTGGGCTGTCACGGTTGGCGACCCACACAGTTGTGCGGCTGGACTCGGAGTCGGAGAGGTTATGGAACCATACTCCGACGTATAGGCTCCTGCTGGAGCTGTCTGGCGAGAAGAAACCCAGAGCAAAAACACCATTTTCGGATACCAGCGTGTCGCCTGGAGAGAGTGGTTTTCCTTGAGTCAGCTGGGCCTCTGATTTGCAGGCACAAATCAAGAGGAGGAAGATGAGAACTGGGAAGTAGACCATACCTATCAGGGCCTTTCTTTGTTCATGTGTGGCAAGTCACGAGCGGCGAACTTTAGCATCAAGATATAGGCCAGTTATGATATAAAAGAATTATATATAGGCCAGTTATTAAGAATATAAAAAAAATTATATGTAGTCCCGTTATTAAGAATGTGACGAAACAGATGAAACTTCGCACATAGCCGCCGTATTTTGATACGGTGACCTTGCCCAGAATTCAACGCTACGTGTCATGCTGGGGATGATCTACTGTTCTCTTGAGGATAAATGCGTTCATTGTTTACACCAAACATCAAGATTAGTCCACAATTTGACTTACGGATTGAGACAGAAATGAGGCAAGGGGGACGATCTGGACCGAAGCCACGCTGGAGTAAACAAAAGAACTTGTTACGTGGCACTACTCCACGTCGTCAAACCCACTGCGCATGCGAAGAAAATTTGCTGCTCATTGTTACTTCGTGACTCCGGACTCCTGAGGGGGAAGGAGTTTTTTTTTTTTTTAAAAAAAATATACAACCTTGCCGTTGATTTGAAGGTACTCCCCCTTCCTAAATTATCACCATCTTAACTTTTAACATCATATATAACTCTTTCATCTTATTTAAAAAGTACTGAGTTCAAGTTTGTAAAATTATAATTCATGATTCAAACCCCTTCAATAAAAATATGATGTTTTATTACCATGGCAACAACAATTTGAAACGGACGGAGTGCATCCTGCGGTTCTGAGCACCATAGGTTTGAAAAGCAACAGAAATAGGTTTATGACTACTCGTACATGTTTCAATGTGAGGCATTATCCAATTAATAGAAGATCGCACTATAAGACACGGAACGCCTTACAATGCATTCAGACAAAACAATAACTTCAAAATTGGTCTTTCCAAAACTTGTCAATTCAACAGAGACCAAAATACAACAGCGAGCATTTCTCTCTAGTCCCACTAGCGCAAGTAAAGTAACAAGTTAGAACAATCTGAACCAAGCAAGACCTGAGGAAAACAGAATCAATCAAGATCCTACTGTACGAGTATTACAAGAGAACTAAAAACCTGGAAATCTAACCTATGGTATTGTAATTCCATAAAAAATTAACCAATCCATTTCCACCAGTGTAGAGCTTATCCAGTGAACAGAAACATTAGCAGGATTATTAGATAGGCCAATCTAGTAACATAACAGAAAACAAGGCTGTCCCTAAACAGAAATCAGAGTATCCCATCCTACATTTCACAAAATCGGCATTTCCCAAGCAGCAAGCGGTTGATAATGACAGTGATATGATCAAATTCGAGTTCCAAGCAACACAATAAATGGATGCAAAATTTCTCCAAGATTCGTCTGGATAATAAGTTTCTTTAACAGACCCATACATAAGATACCCTAGCTGACAAGCATGCAACAGTGAGTATGCTACATCTGGATACTTGGATATATCAAAATCCAACAGTTGCTAAGTCAGAATGAAAAACATGGACTTGAAACGAAATGACCATCTCGCCTCCGCCAATAACAGCAGATCAGAAGCGGAGCTTGGTGAAGAACCACCTGTTCTTGCCGGTCTTGAACCTCTCCTCGAGACGGGCCTTGGCGACCTTGCAGGCAGCAACCTTCTTGTCCCTGCTGGAGAGCGCCTCGGGGCCGGCGGCAACGTCCTTGAGGTCGACGTCCAGGGTGTAGCGGGTGGGCATGAGGTGGGTGAAGTTGACGAGCTTCATGAAGCACTTGACGCGGGACTTCTTGGCCGTCTTCTTGGCCGAGTCCTTGCGGACCACCTTCTTGGGGTACTTGGCCAGGCCGGCGACGAGGCAGTGCCCGTAGGGGCGGTCGCGGGTGCCCTCCTCGAACACGCGCACGATCACCGCCTTACGACCGGCGAAACGGCCCTGCAGCAGGATCACCGCCTTCCCAGGCTTCAGGAACTTCACCATCGCTGACACTCCTTCGCCGCCGGTGTGCTCGGGACCTCGGGTGTGCCTGCTGCGCCGCCGCCGCCGGTTAGGGTTGTGGCTTTGTTGAGAGGATGTGTTGTATTTGAGGCGGCGTGTGGGGGGGATGAAGGAAGGCTAGGTTTTGATAATGGCGAATGACGAATCTACCCTTTTGAGGTTTCGATCGTCGGATGCGAATCGGGCCGGGTGCGTTCGCGTTTGTAGTTGCACCATTGGGCCGTATGTGGGGGGCCGAAACGGGTAAAGAAGAAATGATGCTAGATTCGGCCTTTGGGCTGAAGGCCTCTCTATCTTTCCACGTTCACTCATGAACGGCTCCTTCGGCCCAATTAGGCTATCTTCTACTAACGGCCAAGCTGAGCAACTCGTTTTGCGTTCAGACAGCTAATGGGCTTCAGCGTTCAGACCGTTCGTTACCGGCGCCAGAATGCACGGGGGAATAGAACAGTGACTTCTTCGGCAACGTCAGTGACAAATCCTGGTAGACTGAACGAATCCATCTCAAAAATCACAAACTGGTCATCACATCCATTGTAGACTCAAGCATGGTCACATTACGTGAGATGGATGGTGAAGCTGCGCGTGCCGGTCCTGCCGGTCCTGAGAGACATGCTTGGCTTAGAAGCGGCCCGGTGGTTCTGCTATCAGGAACTGGCTTTTCAGGCGAACAAACCTCTGAACCACCGCTGTTCAGCATGGTCACCACCGCGGACAAGGCGGGCCTATCACCGGGCAATTGCTGCACGCAGAGAAGGCCGATCTGCAAGCAGTTTTGTAGTTGAGGCAGGAGCTCCGGAGCGGGCTCGGCCACGGCTGGGTCAAGGAGGTCACTGATCCTATGCTGGTTCCAAGACTCCCAGGCCTGCAAAAAGAGCAACAGGTTTACGCCCGTTTCATGGACAGAGATTGTGGAAGTAGATGCAGAAACCGTTGATCATCCTCACGTCGGAAAGCAGCGTTGGTGTGGTCCGGTTCCTCTGGCCGGTTAGCATCTCCAGTACCACAACTCCGAAGCTGTAGACGTCGCACTTCAGAGTCAGGTACCCTTGCATCGCGTACTCTGGAGCAGTGTAGCCCCTGCGGTTGACACTAACTAGTTAGTTGCTGCCAGTAAAGCAATCATAGGAGAGGCCTAGCTAGTACCTGCACTGCTCAAACTGGAACATTATATTAGCCGGGAATTCAGATTTTGTATACTTGTAAAAAATTGTGATCCTTACGCTGACTTTACTAATGTGGGATCTGTCTGATCGTCAACGAAAAGTTTCGCGGTGCCGAAGTCTGCTATCTTGGGCCTCCACCGGTCGTCCAGAAGTATGTTGGACGGTTTCAGATCCCTGTGAACGACTTCCTCGCAAAGCCCTTCGTGGAGGTAGGCGACGCCCTTGGCGACCCCGCGGACTATCTCCAGCCTTCTTTCCCAGTGCAGCAGAGCGCGGAGTCTGGGATCCTCTCCTGCCGGTTTCCAAACTCAGGTTACAGGAGGGCTCATGAAGCGGCAGAAAATTATGCCTCCAACCGCGATGAAATACCGAATATGTAGAGGTTCAGACTGTTGTTCTCCATGAACTCGTAGAGCAGTATGCGCTCGCTCCTTTCCTGGCAGTAAGAGAGGAGCTGCAGAAGGTTGCCGTGCCTGAGCTTCGACATCACCTCCACTTCTCTCGTGAAAGCCTCGCCGCTTTTGTCGGCGTGGAAAGGAGGCACTAGCCTCTTCACTGCAACTATTTTGCCATCGTGTAGACGCCCCTGCAGGTGATTGTGCAGCAGGTACCGGATGTTACAATACCAAGTAAAATACATACGGTGGTGAGGTGATCTATGAAATGTAAAAATGTCCTTATAGACGACGCTGAATCCACCACGGCCAATTTCATTGCTCTGAGAGAAATTTCCTGTGGCGTCCTTAATACTAGATAGATCAACACAAGGGACCGTGGGAGGAGGGGTAGGCTGAATACTATGAGCATCTGAAATAAGGATCAATATCAACATAGAGTTGTTATTAACCTTTTGAAGGGGAATAGAGTGGATGTCAAGCATTTGATCCACTTTTATAAACGTTGAAATCGAAACAAATGATGAACAAAAATCACCACAGGGTAGCAAATTTACTTGAGATTCTAGGTCTCCATCGCCTCCTTATCGCAAGTAGGACCAATAAAATAATAATAAGCAGAACCGTAAAAAATGAAGCTACCGATGCACCAACAACCCGAGCGGTAGGAAGAGGTCGATGCGGCGATTTTACTTGTCCTGTCAATGATTGACCATTTATCGGAATATTTCAAGAGGCAGTCCATACAAATGCATGAATGTCCACGGTCACTATCGGCTTGCATTTTGGTTATGACAAGTGCACATACCTAATTCAGACTTGACGGACCTCAGGTAGAGGTCCTGCCCTCCGTCCACGCAGCGGAGATCGACGAGGCCATTCGTCCAGATGATGCAGCCACTCCCGGCGCCGCCTCCCCTGATGTCCGCCGGAGCGTAGGCCACGCAAGAGCAGTTGGCCAGGCACCGCGCGCCGCACTCCTCCAACGTGACGGCCGTGTCCACCGACGCGTTGCTCGTGTCGGGGAGCTTGACCCCCTCGCAGCAGAAGGAACCCGTCCGTCGTCATCGTCCCGTTCCCGGCGCAGTGAAGCGACGCGTTCCGGCGGCAGCCGCCGGAGGCCTCCCTCATCCTCCACTCGGAGGGGGACGCGTGGCTGAACCCCTTGGCGCAGCCGCAGAACGACGTGGACGCGGCGCCGGCGTCGCAGACGCCAAACGCGCCGCACTTTCCGTAGGCGTCGCAGACGTCCCTGGGGCCCTGGAAGAAGGTGCGCCACGCGCGGGTGGTGGCGTCCCAGACCAGGCGCTGGACCACGCCGGCGTCGGTCAGCAGCAGGCGGGAGAAGGGCGCCCCGGCCTTCGCGGTGTACCCGTACGTCACCTCGCCGGGGCTGCTCGTGAGCTGGTACGCGAACATGTCCGAGTACGTGGTCATCTCCGGGACGCCGCTGAACCACTGCCCGTTCCACGGCCCCGTCCGGTACCTCTCGACTTCGCCGTCCCACAGCACGTTCTCCGGCACCCCCCTCGCGTCGACCGTGTAGCGGTAGCGCCCCGGCGCAGGATCGCCGGAGGAACGCCACGACGAGAGGGACCACCGGGCCCCGGTCCACAGGTTCTTGCCGATCTTCATGCCGGGGAGCAAGGTGTTTGATGGGTGGTCGAACGACTGCCACAGGATCACCGCGCTGCTGCTCGGGTCGCTCGCCACGACCAGATTGCCGGACTCGAGCAACCGCGCCGTTGCAGCCTCGGGGGCGCCGGCCGAGTTCGACGACCAGACGACCTGGCCGGTGCCGTCGAGCAAGAGAAGGCTCCCTGCGTCAGTGATCACCAACACCCCAGAAGTGTCATCGAGAGGGTGGTCACGGTTGGCCACCCAGCAGACGACATCCTCTGACACCGTGAACCATATTCCGAGGTACGTCTTGTTGGTTGACACCCCGGTCGGGGAGAAGAAGCCCAGGATGAACGATCCTCCTGCCGAGACGAGCGTGTCGCCGTCCGAGATGTTGCGGTCCCTGCTGAGGATGTCGGAAGCAACATTGGCAGCAGGAGCTCCGGGAGCAAGGACGAACACAGATAAGAGAACGAGGGGGCCAGACCTTGAGGAAATGGCTGCTGGCCACCATGACTCAGAAGTTTCTCGCTTCTGCACGCCACTGTGGTATGTGTGCAGAGTTGCGTTGCATATATACAAGCGTGCACGCTCGTTCCAAAAATTGTTGATGTCTGCAGTGATGCAACTTGTGCGCATGAATACGTGCACAAACAGTATATACTGCTCAAGCCACTACTAACCCACTTTGTTAATTATTAGTACAAGTCAACTATCTGTTGTTGTATCGATTGATGTTGAGGCTGGGTTATTATTAGTAACATATTTCTATTTTCTTTAAAAAAAACTTCCTACTGCCATCTTCCAGGCAATTTACCGACACCAGTCTCTTTCTGCCCCTTAACATATTATCCTGCTATAACGACTACTGCTAGAAGATGCCAAGCATGAATTTTGCCATTTGGTCATCGGAAAAGTCAGTACCTGATTGGGTCGTCGCATTGATGTTAGTCATGCATGGCCTTGCCAGTGGCCGGTTGGTCCAATTACTTACTAGGACCATTCTACTCACTATGTTTTTAAGTCAAAGTCAGAGTTTATCACTTTGATCAATAATAACGTATAACTAATAATATTTTATTATATAAAAATTATATTTTTAAATTTATTATAAAATAAGCTTTTACAAAAAAATTATTTTTATATAAAAATTATGTAACTTGCTAAATATTATTAGTAAAACTTAAAGTAGTTTGACTTTATTTAAATCTAAAAATATTTATATTTTGAAACGGAGATAGTACTGCTACGTATCTTACTCTTATGTACTCCTGTCTCAAAACAAGTATTTTTTTACTTTTATAAATTATATTTACCATTCATCTTATTTAAATTTTTTATGAAAATATTTTTATTGTGAATTATTTTATCATTAAAATACTTTAAATCTAACTTTTATGTATCTATATTTACATAAATTTTTGAATAAAATAAAAGATCAAATATGATGTTTAAAGTTAAAAAAATACTTATTTTAGACAGAGGGAGTACTGAGTACCCGACTTCACTACTTACATCAGCTTGAATAGACTTGCAGTGTCACAACCAAGAATATACACATCCAAATATGTACTGATAAAACTTGGGAAAATGCGTACCGTTAGCCTACCCGATGATTGTGATTGGTTGGTGGATTTAAATTTGTGGTTCTCTTGTAAAAAGAAATCGTAGCTGCGCAGGAGCAAGAAAAAAATGGTCAAAGTTAGAGAAGTTTAACTTTAATTAAAACTAGAAATATTTATATTAAGATGGATGTAGTAGTTCATTTAACGCTCTAAGAACAATTGCATCCCAGCTACTTAGCTTGGACCAGTTCACCCTCTGATAACCAAACAAATAGTTCAAGGAGAAATCAAGACGGCAGTTTTTTCGGTGGTGAACTAAATGGACAAAATGAATAATTGAGGGTAGCAAAATAGTTCCCTTTTTTCACAAGACTGTGCTGTTCTTCACTAGCAATTTCGGTCAAAAAATTTCTTCACTCAAAAAAAAAATCACCAAAAAATGGCATATCCAATCTCAATAACATTTCCCCAAACTTATCCCTAAAATTTAGTTCTCCCTAAAAACTTATAGTCATACCATGATACAATGACGTTCAACGATTCCATCTTGATAATTGAGCGTCGTGGCATCCATAATAGCTCAGTTGAAAAACCATGTCAAGCAAATTTACAACTGAAACCCAACAACCAAAAAGAGTTGACTTCCATATGTCCATCTTAAACGTCAATTATTGATATCTTATTTGAATGGTCATATACTCAGGCTTCCTTCAAAGAAATTTCAAGTGGGCAATTGGCTTGCAATTTCAATTGACATTTGTAAAATCCGAAACAAAAAAAACAAGAAGGTGACGCCATAGCGGAAAAGGCCAGGTAAAGCATGCAGCTTTCATTCCTATTCACGCCACGACGCGCATTCAGGATTGCAAGAGCCATCGCAAGGGGATGGAGGCAACCTGCAGGGACATTCTCGGCGTTCTCCTCGTCTCGGTATTCCTGCTTCTCTCTCCCCGATCGGCCATCGCCGTCGACTCGTTCAGCAAGGGCCGCAACATCACCGACAACGGGACGACCCTCGTCTCGGCCAAGGGTGACTTTACCATGGGTTTCTTCTCCCCCGGGGTGCCGACCAAGCGATACCTCGGCATCTGGTTCACCGTCTCCGGTGACGTCGTCTGCTGGGTGGCCAACCGGGACCGCCCTATCGACGGCAACTCCAGCGTGCTGTTCGTCAGTGACACGGGAAACCTTGTCTTGCTGGACGGCTCCTCAGGCCAGGCCGCGTGGTCGTCCAACTCCACCAGCACCTCGCCGGTGGTGGTGCAGCTCCTCGACAACGGCGACCTCGTGGTGCGCAACCAAGGCAGCACCGCCTGGCTGTGGCACTCGTTCAATTATCCGCAGAACGTGTTCCTGTCCGGCATGAAGGTGGGCAAGGACTTCTTCAGCGGAGAGGAGTGGTACCTCTCGTCGTGGCGTTCGGCCGATGACCCGTCGCCGGGAGCCTACACCCGCAGGCTGGACATCAACGGGCTGCCGGACAACATCGTGTGGCGGGGCGACGTGAAGACATTCCGCTCGGGCCCATGGAATGGCAAGAGGTTCGGCGGCATCCCGGAGGTCAACTCGTACATGGAGGGGTTGTTCACCTATCAAATGACACCCAACTCGCGGGAGATAACCTACGGCTACCAGGTTAAGCCCGACGCACCCCCCACTTATGTCGTATTGACGGACGCCGGCATGGTCAAGCGCAATGCATGGGATGCGAGCAAGAAGACATGGGTGACATACTTTCAGGGGCCAAGAGACGTCTGCGACAACTACGGCCACTGCGGGGCGTTCGGTGTGTGCAACATCAGCGCAGCGGTGACCTCGTTCTGCAGCTGCCTCATGGGGTACAGCCCGGCGTCGCCGTCGACCTGGCCCAAGGATGGCTCGGCCGGATGCCGGCGCAATGTGAAGCGGGACTGTGGGCTGGCAACGGATGGTTTCTTGCCAGTGCGCGGCGTGACGCTTCCCCACACGCACAACGCAACGGTGGACACAAGCATATCGTTGGAGCAGTGCAGGGCGTGGTGCCTCGCCAACTGTTCGTGCTTAGCCTACGCCGGTTCGACGATCACGGAGGGTGGTACTTATAAGGGCTGTGTCATGTGGTCGGATGATCTCATCGACCTTCGTTACACAGATGGAGGGCAGGACATGTACCTGAGATTGACAGAGTCAGAGCTCCCACCGGCGCCGGCGCCTCCGCCCTCGCCGGCCTCACCGACACTGCCCCCACCCTCCAAGTCATCTACTGCTGTTGTTGCCGTTGCCGCCGCAGGTTCCGTCGTTGGCATAATTCTTATTGCTTTGTTAATCCTGTTTGTGATCAGGAGGCGCTGGCGGAGACCTGCGAGATCATGTAAGTTGATAGATAGGTTGCTTCATTTGTTCACCCTCAGTTTCAGTTTAAATTTGAAATCACAGAAAAGAGGGCAACTGCATACTACTAATATCAACTCTATATCTGAGTTTTCCAGCTGCTCATAGTCCCACAAGTCCTGCCATGTCTTTTGAACAAACTCCTCACAGTCCTGTTTCAAGTGAAAGGCCTCATCCTCCATTTCCCACTGTCCCTTATGTTGAACTGTCTAGTCTGAAGGAGGCAACAGGAGACTTCTCTGAGAGTAATATCATTGGTCGTGGAGGATTCGGCGTCGTCTATGAGGTTCGCACATGATTCAACTTCTTCTCAGGTTTTTTTTTAAAATTATCTGCATATACATATAATGGTCTGATATATGGATTTGGATTAGTCTAAAAGTATAATTTTCTTGCCTTCATATTTTTAAAATATCATCGATTTGACTTGTTAATTGTGTATACTACTTTGATCTGATGTACTTAACGTTCAGGATATATTGGATCTGCAATAACCATATATATTGGATGATTTTCTTCTCATGCGCATGGAAGTTTCAATTGCATAGAAATACTTCTCATGAAAAAAAAAATCTTTGGTATCATATCCATGTGGCAAAGCTCAGTGCTATTGCTGATGGTCAATGCTTCTAACGTTTTACTGCGTGTAACAATTTATCTAGTCCTTAAATAGAAAGAATTTCGCTGTTCGAAATCTGGCAACATAACATCTGTTGAGCAATCCCAGGGATATTTACCTGATGGCAAAAAGGTTGCAGTCAAGAGGCTGATTCAGTCTTCTCAAAACGATGAAGGTGGTGAGGCTTTCATGAGAGAAGTAGAAGTGATGTCGAGGCTGAGGCATAGAAATCTTGTTCAGCTCCTGTCTTATTGCAATGATGGGAACGAGCGGATACTTGTCTACAAGTACATGAAGAACAAGAGCTTGAACATATACATATTTGGTACCTGCTATGAATTTGTAATTCATCACGTAGTATTATATATATATATTTGGTACCTGCTATGATTTTTCGTCAAATCTCACTCAAGCATGCCATATATGAAATAATTGATAGGGGAAGATCCCAGACTTCGTGCTCTGCTGAATTGGGAACGAAGGCTGGAAATAATACGAGGAGTTGCAAAAGGTGTTGCGTATCTTCATGGACTGAGCGACGAAGTGATTCACAGGGATCTAAAGCCATCAAATATTCTTCTTGATGACAATTGGAGGCCAAAGATTGCGGATTTTGGCACGGCGAAACTATTCGTTGTTGACCAGACAGACCCGACACTAGTGCAAACAGCGTATGACTGCAATCTCAACTCATCTCATGTTTCAGTTCGAGAGTAGCAGTAGCGTTCTCATTGTTATCACTATATCAGAGTTCAGTACAAATGAAAACGCTTACAGACTGCTAATGCGCCTCATTTTTCCAGTACCATCTGCCAACAAACAAGGCACATTTTAAAATAGACTCAAATAAATATGATAAATATAGACCGTTCATTTGCATTGACTTTGAGGCTTAAATTATTCTTTTACTTCTTAGGAGGTAAAATATTTTTCATAATTATTAATTGTTGAATAATTCAATTTAAAAAGTTATTAGTGAGTTTTGATATGTGACAATATTTAGAGACATGTTTAAAATTAAATTCGTGCCTTACCTCTTAAAAAGTAAAACAACATCACTTGTCTATTTTAAAAGGACTCACAGACAAATACAACGCATCATATATATAAGCAACAACATACTGATCATTATTCATATGTTTGGCTTCCTTTATTTGTATTTCGACATGTGAGCATGCCTTCATTATCATTAACAAACATTTTTTTTTCCATTTCTGTAGAGGGTACACAGCTCCAGAATACATTTTGGAACGGTACTTGACACTCAAGTGCGATGTGTACAGCTATGGAGTTATCCTACTAGAGGTAGTCAGTGGGAAAAGGAACTGGAACTCGCCAACACTCCTCCTTGATGTGAGCCAATCTTAATCCTGTAAATCCTTCCTTTATTTTATGTCCATGGAATATATATATATATATATATAACACTGGTATATTTTCTTGCAGGCATGGGAATCTTGGAATCGACATAAGATCACTGAAATTCTTGACCCAGCCGTCCCACAACCAGAGCCTGAGCTTCTACTGGAACTAGAGCGATGCGTGCAAGTAGGCCTCCTTTGTGTGCAGCAATCTCCCGACGGCAGGCCAGCCATGGCTGCCGTGGTTACGATGCTGAACAACAACGGGTCACGCATCCGTCCTCCGAAAAAGCCGGTGGTCGACGGTAGAATCGCGTCTGCTCCCCGTGAAGCCAGTGACCGCTCAAAGCGGCAGCAGGTATCAACAAGCAGCAGTTCACATGGCAGCCACACGGCGTATCAAACGCAGCAGGACGCGTCGGACGCATCGCGTGGCAGCCACACGATATATCTCACGTAACAGGCCAATGGTGAGCCTGGGAAGAGACGAACTGCATGCAGCTGGTGCTTGTCAAAAAGGAAAAAAAAATTGCAATTGGAGTGATGGTCGATTTCTATTTTTTTTGTGTCAATTTTCTTCAAAGTGTTGCCATATTTTTGTTTAGTGTATATAGTGTATATTTGGACCAAACAAAACACATATTTGGTGCAATTTCGTAAAGGGCAGCTCTCGCTTGTAAGAGATTCATTTTTTTTTCAATAGCAAACATTTATTTGAATAGGTCATAATTCAATGAACGCTATTTGGGATCACAAGGGTTTGATCCTTGGCGGACTAGTCTCTCGCTTGTCGAAGCATTCATAGATCCTCGTTTTTTTTCCTCCGCAGTATTATTGTCTTCCTCACAGTATTGATTAATTTAGGTAGCTTATGTTTCTTGTTCGAACATTTTTTTTTCTCGAATAGATAGGAGAGTTGTTTGAACATTTGAAATTCATGACACATTCAGATGCAGTTTGTGGTAAGAGTTGACTTAAATTTAGGCCTGGGCACTCGCAGAACTCGAGAAAACAAGTAAAAAAATATAGAGATGTTATAGTGTTTAAGAGGTATCGAAGATATATCTGTCTTTTTAATTAATTTTAGTCATTGATTTTTAAAAATTGGTATCAGACCTATTATTTTTAGTATCGAGTACATTATTTCTGATATCAAATCTACCATTTTAGCACATTTAATTAAGTAATCTGATGAAATAAACAGTTGCGATTAACTTTAAGCATTATATATAATGCTTATAGTGTCTTTAAAAAAATAAAGCTGGCCTAGGATTAGTCTGACGTATGCATCGAACGTACGAGGCTAGGCCCGTGTGCCAGTGACAACATCGCTTGGGGCAGGACGTGGTCTCAAAGTTGTGCAGTGTTGCTCAGTGCCCCCAATCTAAGCCTCATGGAGTCACGGTGGGCATAGAAAAAAGGTTAGGCATGACGCTGATGCGTAGTTGGATTAGCATAGCCCGTACAATCCAGCAAACTAACATGTTTTAATTTGCTGCTCACCTGGCATAAAGTTTCAAGCGTCTCTCTAATCCTATAAAAGATTCATTTGGTGATGCCCTTTCTTCCATCCTGCATCTTGGGCCGTTGGATTTCTATCAAACGGTGGCAACGCGCTCGCCCACCTACTAGGCCCCACGGAACGCCGCGTCCCGAACTCCCGATCAGTCGCCACCGCCTGTACTCCCTCCGCCGCATCCCCCGCCCCTGCGCAGCCCCCGCCTCGGTCGCCGTCTAACCGTCCCGATCTAGCACGCCCCCACCTCCGCGTCGCTCCGACGCTGCCGCCGCCAATCGCGGCCTCACTCCGCCCCTCCGCCTGCGCCGCCCTCCGCCACGGCCGCCACTCTGCGCAGCCCTGCCTCCGCGTCCCTCTGACGCGGCAACCACCAATCGCCATCCCTTTTCTCCTGCAGATTCTCCTCCGTAGTTTGGGATCCCGCAGTCGTCAGATCTGAGGTCCCTGTCGCCCTGCCCTGGTCCGTTGTCTCCGCGCGCCGGTCCTTCATCGCCGCGCCCCGTCCGTTGTCGACGCGCTCCGCCCGCCGGCTCCACACCCCGTCCGCCAAGGTGAGTAACCCGTCCATCTCCGTGCCCCATCCGCCGTACCCTGTCTATCCCTGCGCCTGCCTCTCCTTTTCCTCTTCATCCCCGCTCTTGCCTCCTCAGTTTCTCTTCTTATTTGCACTCCTCAATCTCATGGTCATGATGGTCCAGTTGGGCTTCGTAATTCTTAGGTGCTGAGGCCACATCTTCTTTAATCCTCAACTTTTTTGTTGATTGCAAGAATTGTAGCATCCAAATCATCCTTTTCATGGCTAGCATGATTGAGACTCCTCAAGTTTTTCACATTGGCAGCGCATCCCTTCTCTCATGCTGAACAATTGAACATCTTCACTAACAGAATTGGACTTTGCATTGGTTTCGTGAAAACATCCTAATTGCTGTGTGGCAAGGGGAAAGCTAACAAGCTAAGAAGCGAAATCTGTGATAGCTAATTATCAGTTAGGTATCATTTCCCCCCTTTGTGCACAACAGCCTGCAGCAGCAGTTATACTGCCTGAATTTTTTTTACATATAATTCAGTGTTCACTGAATTCAACTTATTTCAGTGATTAGTGGAACGTGTTTGTTTAATCTTAGCTTCTTTCTTTTGTGTAATTAATGGTCAGCGAGTTCAGTTTCAGTGATGTCCTTTGGTTCAGTACTTCAGTTCAGTTCAATTCAGTACTAATCAGGGTTCCCAAGTTCCTGCACAATAGGCCCAGCAGTTTTCGGTATACCAGGTCAGTGCTCTTCTCTTGAAGGGTTCTTCTGGTTCTTTTTCGAGTTGAATCATGGTCACTCTGTAATTGCACTGAAAATATTAGTAATTGCATTCTCTTAAATCAAGTGAAAAATAAACTGGAGTTGGCTATTAGTAACTGCTGCTGTTGGATGGACCTTCAAATAGAGTGCACTGAAATTATTAGTAAGTGTAGTGCTGTATTGATGGTTTCAACCAGGGCTTCAGTTTTATTTTTTGAAGATGATCTTTCCTAGATACATTCTTTGCCATATATGCTTATTCTGAAAGTTGACCTCTCCATGCGCTTCATCTTTCCAGTGTATACTGCATCTAAAGAAGGATAAGGTGAAAGGCATGCCCGGTTGTAAGGTAAGAAAAATGAAGAGCTCCCTTATGTAGTTCTTATAAATTTACTTAGTTATAAATAATATAGTTCCTTCCATAAGAAAGATGCTTTGATTTGGTGTTTACTTATTTTGCCTTAAGAAAAATGAAGGGCTCCCTTATTATGCCTTACTAGCTTCAGATCACAATGCGCCAACACCTTGGTCTCTTCCTGTTTTCTCTAGCCACACTTCTCTTTCGAATTATGTGAGAAAGTTGTGTGCTTCAAGTGCCGTTTCCAAAAAAAAAACGTAGAATTATGTCACCATGTTTCCAAGAAAATATATGCACATCCCTCACATTTGCTTGCATATGCATACAATAGAAAATGGATGGCTATTTGACCCGACTGAAAGCCAATTGTTTGGTCACACGCTCCTAGAATCATAGGGTTGAATTACATGCAGAATAAATCCCATCAAGTATCTGAACTTTATCTGATCTAGAAAAGTTGGCATTCTCTGTTATTGCTCTGGTTGAAGGTCAGCATTGTAGTCCAATGATCCAATGATCTAATATGCATACTCTATGATATGATCTGGAATGAGCCTGACCAATTTGTTAGTGCTAGGCGCCTGGAGACATCAGTTGTGTTGTTTACATTACTTCACGTACCCCTGCCTCCAAGCTGTTAAAAATGAGGGGGATGGTAAGGTTGGAGGAAGAACTAGAAAATAGATAATTTCTTGATGGACTTTGGCTCAAATTTCTATTATCTTTGCTGCACAGCATACAAGATCTTTCTCTCTGCCTGCACTATCAGAAAGCATATCTTGGGGCTAAAAGTTTTTTTTTTTTGGGCAAGTGAGTGTCTGCACGCTCCTGGCCTAAGGTGAGATGGAGATACATTGTTCAAGCTTTGCCATGAGCTATTCTAAGCTCTAAGGTCCATTCACAGAACCTGGTGGAGCCTGGCTGGAGGATCGCTGCCTCTGCATCACTGCTTTATGGCTGGGATTTGATGAATTAATTTCACAGGTCAATTTTAAGCTGCTTTTGTAAATTGAAATGGTGTAGCCTCAGTTAAAATTTAATTTCTACAGAATTTGTCATGACATCTTGCAAAATTCAGTACATTTCGTCCTGCAGAGACCCTGATCTTGGCATTGAATCATACACTGGATCTCCAATGGCACGAACCCATCATATTGCAGTATCTGAACTTCTCTCATATCAGCACCTTAAGTGGGAACACGAGAGATAGGGTGACGATATGATCATTCACGGTGATTTATATGTGTCTGTCTTTGACATGAAATTCTTGATCACCTCATCAGTTTAAAGGCTTGTTCCGTTGATTGATGCTACTCATGTGTATTGCATTCTGTAAACTCAGGATTTAGAGCTCCGAGGAAAAGCATTTGTGGAAGCATACATCACATTTCTCTCTCTCCTGAGTGTCAACAATTCATTTTGTAACATATTTTGCTCCCAGCTTTTGGAAACCTCTTGCCGCCCCAAATTCCAATTCATCATGCGCTCCGCCCTCAGCTTCTGGAAACACTCTTATCTGCCAAGCATAAATCAAAATTTTGTTAAAAAAAATCTTATTTTGGCTGTAGCAATTGGATATATTATCATAAGATTACCTTTATTTCCGTGGGAGCACATGGATAACCAACTATTCCAGGTTAACAAAGCAGGTTTTACGTACTGTCATCTTGCGGCTGTAGTGGTTTTTGCCTTCGTAGTGAAGTACGGGCATTGAACTAGTAGACATCTACGATCGATGCTCTAATGCCTCGGTAATCATGATAATCTATCAAGACAATTTTCACAATCAACGAGAAGAAGACAGTGCACCACCTGTGTGTGATAAGCATGTCAACTGCCATAATCCTGACTTAATTTGTTAGTTGCACATGAGTACCTGGCAGAAGGGCACTTGACACTGAAGTGCGATGTCTATAGCTTTGGAGTCTTGCTGCTGGAGGCAATCAGCGGCCAAAGGAACAGTTCCACGCCAACACTCCTTTCCAAAGTGAGCGAGCCACAAAACTCTTTCTTTCCATTCTCATGAAGTTAACCTTTTCAATCGATCACGAGCCGTATGACGACATTCTTGCAGGCCTGGGAGAGTCTTGGAAGCAGCATAAGATCGAGACGGACCTTCTAGATCAAGCCGTGCGTCAGCCGGAGTCCGGACTTCTTCCCCGACTGGAGAAACTCGTGGAAATAGGCCTTCTCTGCGTGCAACAATAGCACGACGCCAGGCCATCCATGGCGGAAGTAGTTGCGAAGCTGACGAACAGGAGCTCACGGATCCTTCCGCCCCGAGGGCCGGTGGTCGACGGCGGAGCAGGCTCAGGGACTCGTTCGACGAAGGACAGGGATGATGCCTCGCGCGGCGATTTGGTCTACCTCTCGTAGCACAAGGACAATATATTTGCATATGAACTTTCAGATCAAATGCACAAGGATCAGCCCACTTGTCTGGGTCAGTTTTTCAGTTTACAGGGCACCTGTAAGAATCTAAGATGCGGCCAAGAAAGAATGCAAAGAAGTTGACTTTCTTTCCCTTCCCCAAAAGCAGTTGACTTTCTTCCCCTTTCCCGCCAGAAGAGCAGTTGACGTTCTCTGTTTCTTATGGGCCTTATGGCCGAATGCGAAGAAGCACAACGAGAATTAATTATATAATGGGCCGAAAATGTCTTGATCGAGGAATTAGGCCCACAATATCCTGAGCTGCAGGCCTCTCAGCACTTCCGAATTCCGATCACATGTCGACCCGTTATGCGAGGTTGACAACGGTGGACGGGTCGCTCGCGACGGCGCCACCGTTCGCTTCGGCAGCAAGAGGCGGACGATGACTCCTTGCTCCGCGCTCGACCACTGACGACGACCTAGGCTGTTCCATCGGCGAGTTCTTGCTGGCCAGCATGGCGAGAGCTTCCGACATGGATGGCCGGTCGCCGGGCGACTGCTGCACGCACAGGAGACCTATCTGGATGCACCTCCGCATGTCAGACAAGAGGCCTGGATCGGAGCGAGGCCGCGGCACCGCCGGATCAAGGAGGTCCATGATCCTGTGCTCGTCCCACAGCTTCCACGCCTGCAGAATCACAGTCACAACGTAGGCTGTGTAAGAAAAATTAACTAGAGCTAGCCATTATATTGTCCATCGTGTTTATGAGAACAGATTCGGCGGCGGCGGCACCACTCACGTGTGATAGGAGGCTCGGCTCGGCGCAGTTCCTCCGGCCACTGATGATCTCGAGCAGGACGACGCCGAAGCTGAAGACGTCGCACTTGAGCGTCATCTCCCCGTCCTTGGCGTACTCCGGCGACGCGTATCCCCTTCACATGGTGGCGCGACGATATCACTTACGATGATCGACCTACTCGTGCGTCAAGAACAGGTGACAGCAGAGTACTCACGGTGACACGACTACAGTTTGCGTTCCTGTCTGGTCCGCGAGGAACAGCTTCGCCTTGCCGAAGTCTGCGATCTTGGGGTTCCAGCTTTGGTCCAAGAGCACGTTGGATGGCTTCAGATCTCTGTGGATCACCTTCTCGCCTGATCCCTCGTGGAGGTAACACACTCCCCGAGCGACTCCATGGATGATCGTCAGTCTCCTCGCCCAATTCAGTGATGCACGGATGCTGGCGTTCCCTGTCATCAGCTCAATTTTCCAAACACTGTTCCATAAGCCCTATTTACAATTTGGCATGTTCTGAAAAAAAGGAGAGAATGAAATACATGGTACTAGTTTACCAAATATGTAGAGGTTCAGGCTCTTGTTCTGCATGTACTCGTACATCAGCACCCGCTCGTCGCCTTGGCTGCAGTACGCGAGGAGCCGGACGAGGTTGTCGTGCCGGAGCTTGGACGTCACTTCCACTTCCCTATAGAAGTCGCTGAGGACTCTCCGGGGAAGCGACGAAGTCTTCAGCCTCTTCACGGCGACCTTTCTCCCGGGTAACCCTTCGAGGAGAGGATGATCATTTGGTAGCTGACCCTACAACATGCGGACAGTCAATGGAGATGTCACACAGGACTGTGTCCGTTTGTAACGTGTTCTCAGCAAGCAGTGCAAGAATTTGCAGACCTCGTAGACGATGCCGAAAGCGCCTTCGCCAATGACATTCCTCTTGGAGAAATTCCTCGTGGCCTTCTCTATCGTCGCCAGGTCCATGGAGACGACAGCAGTGGCGTTCAGAGTCTTACTTGTCTCTTCCATATGAGCAGCATCACCACCAACGTTCTGAACATAATTTGAGGTTTTACTACTTTTACACCTCGTCTTCCTCCAGAAGATCAAAGCCAGAGCAAGAAAGATGGCCGAAACTGTGCAGACGACGCTTATGGCAGCGATGACGGCCGCGCTGATCCTCCTAGTCCGGGTATCTTCTGCAGAGATTTGACAGATTCATGGGGACACTCTTGGTGAGACTGAGAACTCTACTCTGTTTTGGTACCTAGTAGTTCGGATTTGGCGAGCCTGAGGTAGAGGTCCTGCCCTTTGTCCATGTACCGGATATCGACAATGTCATCGGTCCAGAAGATACACCCATTACCGGCACCATCACCTCCTCGGATGTCGGCGGCGGCGTACGCCACGCACGAGCAGTTACCGAGGCATCTTTCCCTGCACTCCTCCACCGCGATGCTCACGTCAACTGACGCGTTGTGCGTGTCGGGGAGCTTCACGCTCCGCACCACCACGAACCCATCCGTCGTCGCCGTCGTCATCCCGTTGCCGCAGTCGAGAGGCACGTCGCGGCGGCACCCGGCCGAGGCCTCCCTCATGCGCCACGCGGACGGCGACGCGGGGCTGAACCCCTTGGCGCAGGCGCAGAAGGACGTGGACGCGGCGTTGACGTCGCACAGGCCGAACGGCCCGCACCGGGCGTACGCGTCGCACACGTCCCGCGGCGCGCTGTAGAAGGTCTTCCAGTCCCGGGTGCCCGCTTCCCAGACCAGGCGCTGCATCGCGCCGGCCTCGGTCACGACCACGCGGGAGAACGGCGCGCCGGCCTTGGCGCGGTAGCCGTAGGTGACCTCGCCGGGGCTCACCGTCAGCTGGTACTCGAACATGTCCGCGTACGACGGCATCTCCGGGACGCCGTTGAACCAGAGGCCGTTCCACGGGCCCGTGCGGTACTTCTTCGCGTCGCCGTCCCACACGACGTTCTCCGGCAGCCCTCTCGTCTCTGTTCCGCGACGGTAGGGCCCCGGAGACGGGTCGTTGGCCGCGCGCCAGGAGGTGAGGAACCATTCGGCTCCTGTCCACAGGTTCTTGCCGGTCTTCGTGCCCGGGAGCAAGGTGTTCGACGGATAGTCGAATGACTGCCACAGAACGACGCTGTCGGTACGGTCACTGTGGACGACCTGTTAGAATTGATCCTCACTTATTTTGGTCCAATAGTTTTAATGGATTCTTGATTTAATCGCGTTTTGATCGGAGGCGTCTAACCCATTATGACTGGTGGGCTCCTGTCGTCAGCGTCACAATAAATAGAGGTGGGGCCAATCGGAACTCATGACCTAAGTTCATCCGTACCGCCGCACCCCACCGACATCTTTAAAATCCGATCTGTGAGGGGCGTTGTGCCGACGGAAAGCATCACCGCCGTCACCGCCACGACGACCGCCGCCATCGAGAGATCGACGACGTCGCCGTGACTACAACGCCACTGCCCTCTTCACAGACCGACGCTGTCCAAGCGCAGAGGACAGCACCGACAAAGGGCAGATGTCCGGATCATCTTCCTCGACTCCGACGACCGGATTCAAAGGTATTGACCACCTCCGCACCACAGATCTATTACCGACACAGAAACTCTCGGATCTACACTCCTAGACCCAGAGAAAAGATTATAACATTGGCATCAGAGCCAGATCTAGAAGTGGATCTCGACGAGTATAGAAAAACTCGCCGGAACCCTACCCGCGAGCAAAGATCCGAAAGAAAAATTGTAGCTACGGGCTACATTGTGGCGGACGCCTAGGGCTCCGCGAAAGAACCGCGAAAAAGAAAGAAAAAGAAAAGAAAAATATTAGCCGCAAAAGATCCCGTAAAAGATCTGAAAAAAAAGAAAAAAAGAGGAAATAAAAAAAGGCACTGCACCGGC